>PVIU01007249.1:35000-93571 GCA_004026605.1 Ondatra zibethicus | reverse complement strand
CTGGGGATCCCAGGTGTCCACGGGCATGTCCCCAGCTAGGTATTCAGGCAGCAGAGGAGAGGGTGCCAGAACTAGCCTTGTACCATGGTCACATTGATGATTATCTTGATCACCATTATAGAAATTTCATCCGATGGATGGAGATAGAGACAGAGACCCACATTCACATCAGAGCAATGGATTGAGCCCCCAAGGTGCAGTTGAAGAGAAGAAGGTGGGAGAAGATGAGTAAGGAAGTTAGGACCGTGAGGGGCTGGTCGACCTACTGAGACAGTGTGCCTGAACTAATGGGAGCGCACCAATCCAGCTGGACTGGGACTGAATGAGCATATGATCAAACCAGACTCTCTGAATGTGGCGGCGAAAGTTGGCGGATGGAGAACCCATCAACAATGACAGCAGGACCTATCTCTTCTGCATGTATTATCTTTTTGGGAACTGAGTCTTTTTGAATGCACTCCTTCCTAGGCCGGGAGGGAAGGGGCTGGGCCTTGGACTTCCAACAGGGCAGGACACCATGCCCTCTTTCAAGGAAGAAGGGGGAGGGAGGAGGGGTGGGGGGGTAGTGGGAGGGGACTGGGAGAAGGGGAAGAAAGGTAAAAATGTTATTTCTTTAATTATGTTTTTGAATGGAAAAAAATAAAACAAAACAATGTATAAAAAAAAAGAACATCCAGGAACATTAACATAGAAACCATAAGATTAAAAGAAAATTGGCACCCTCCAAACACACTTAATAGGACATTAATTAGTTCAAATGCTTTAAGGAAGAGGAATTTTCATCTATTTCGGGTTATTAAAGAATTCCTTTCAATGTTTTCCAGCGGCCATCTCAGGTATCTACGTAGCATCACTCCCACAGCAATGAAGAGCATGACCTCGCTTTTAGACTATCCTGTCTTCCTATATGGCAAAAATATATTCTCTTCCACAAAGTATACTAAATCTGTACCAGTTTCTAAACCATGAACCAATAAACTCATAGAATTATGAAGCATTTAGAGTTGGCACAAATCTTAGCAGTTATGAGTTTATTGTATTTTTTATTGCTCATGTCTAAATTCTAAATGGTGGTTTTGAGCTGAAAGACCCTGTTTCAGTGAAACTCTTGGATAATCAGATCTTAAGGCATCGTGAACGGTTAAATCTTGTATCAGTCATATATATTGATTACAATTAATCAAATATAAAAAAAGATAAATCCAGATGAGTCATAGTGTTGGATAAATGTACGTAGGCTTGGAAGAGAGAAGAAAAAGAGTATAGAGAGTCATAAAATAAAGTTAATGCTTTAAAAATAAGGGGTAAAGCCTTTAAAGAGACAGAGTACAGACAGTCATAGATTAAAAGGAGTAAAGAAAAATAGGATACATAAAGATGGACTATACACAGAGAGTCTGGATTATATATATTATTGTATTTTCATTGAATATTTTGACTGTAAAAAAGCTAAATACAGAGAGACATTTCATTGTATGGGCTGCTAAGCTAAACCAGCATGTATATTATAAAGGCATCTTGACTTCAGAATTTGGGTCTAAGGATATGTTGCTTTGGAAAAGAGGTTTCTCTTTTGTTTCCACAGAGGATGAGAACCTGTGAAATTCTTCCAGACCAATGTGGTTTGATAGGTCAAGATCCCTTGAAAAGTTGCCAAGAACATCCCCCCAAAAATTGCTTCAACCAACTGCTTACTGAGATAAACCTAACACATACGATATACCATGAAATACCTGATTAACAGCACACCCAAATAGCAGGAAGCAGTTTGGATAAAACTATGCCCATATTCCCAAATATTGTTTGTAAATGCTTCTTTACATTTAAAGGGGGATATGATATAGGTAAGAATAATTTACATTGGTATGAATCTTGGTTGATTGATACAAATTTAAAGTCAATTTTATTATATGTATATTTCTGCTCTTGATTAAGGTATTGTGTTTGTGTAGCTCATTTAAAAATGCAATGTATAACTAAGAAATATAAGCTAATAGATAATCATCTATAATAGTCAAGATTGTAGTCATGTTAGTTAGATTTTCTAGATATATAGAGATATATTTCAGTTAGATGGGTTATTCTTCAAATCGTACAGAGACCTTCAGAAAATGGCATTTAAAATGTTTTAAGAACTTAGGTCTTTTCATGACAGAGACACGTCTGCTCCTGGCAACACCAGTTACTTCAAGAGGGAGATGGGTATCGAAGAGGCTCCTAATGGAGTTTGCTAGCCATTTGGGCAAGAAACTGCTCTTGGCTGGACTGCTTAACAGGACATGCAGGATCCACAAAGAAATAACTGCTGAACTTGCATAAAGGTGAGACGATACTTCTGAGGTTCCTGCTTCATGAAAGAGTCTGTGAGACATTTTGCAGGATACAGAAAAAAGTGACTGGGAAACTGCCAATATAGGCAGAACTGTCTTTGAAATTTCCCACTCCATAAAAAAGTCTACTGGATACTATGGGCTTGTAGACTAAAGATGGATGCCACAATGGTACAGAAAAAGTTTGGGTGACTGTCCAGGCAGTGAGACGTCTCTGTTAATTCTAGAATTTTGCAAGCTGCCTACAATGAAATTCCTGTTTACTTAAGTAGTATTATATCCTTCTGGAATCTTTGATGGAGTTGAAAAATTTATAGTTATAGTATTCCTTAGTTCTGATAAAAGATAAAGTAGATATAAATATTGTAACTGTAGTTCTTGCTTGATACCTGTTTTGTTATATGTAGTTTTGCTATGTTAAAGTTAAAGCCTTCCTTTTTGTTTAAATAGAAAAGGGAAAATGGTGTAGGAGGTCCTTCTGTCTATGTGTTACTTTCATTGGTTAATAAAGGAACTGCGTTGGGCCTATAGCAGAGCTGTAGGGGAACAGAGCTAGGCAGGGAAAACTAAATGGAATGCTGGGAGAAAGAAGGCAGAGAGAGATGCCATGGAGCCACTGGAGACATGCTGGGAATTTTGGCCAGTAAGCCACAGCCTTGTGGCAATACACAGATTACTAGAAATGGGTTAAACTAAGATATAAGTTAGCCAATAAGAAGTTAGAGCCAATAGGCCAAGCAGTGATTTAATTAATACAGTTTCTGTGTGGTTATTTTGGGGTTAAGCTAGCCAGGCAGCCAGGAAGAACAAGTGGCCCCTCCTGTAGCATCAAAAGAATATACTCAACTTCATGTGGAAAAGTAAAAAACCCAGGATAGCCAAAACAATCCTGTACAATAAAGGAACTTCTGGAGGCATCATAATCCCTGAGTTCAAACTCTACTATAGAGCTACAGTACTGAAAACAGCCTAGTATTGGCATAAAAACAGACAAGAGGACCAATGGAACCAAATTTAAGACTCAGATATCAATTCAAACACCTATAAACACCTGATTTTTGACACAGAAGCAAAAAATATAAAATGGAAAAAAGAAAGCATGTTGAACAAATGGTGTTGGCATAACTGGATATCAACATGTGGAAGAATGAAAATAGACCCATATCTATCACCATGCACAAAACTCAAATCCAATATAAAACGAACCACACTGAACCTCATAGAAGAGAAAGTGGGAAGTACACTTGAATGCACTAGCACAAGAAACCACTTTCTAAATATAACCTCAGAAATACAGACACTAAGAGAAACAATTAATAAATGAGAGAAACCTCCTGAAACTGAGAAGCTTCTGTAAAGCAAAGGATGTGGTCAACCAGACAAATGGCAGCCTACAGAATGGGAAAAGACCTTCACTAACCCCACATTGGACAGGGGGGTTAATCTCCAAAATATACAAAGAACTCAAGAAATTGGTCATCCAAAGAACAAATAATCCAATTTTAAAAATGGGGTACAGACCTAAACAGAGAACTCTAAACATAGGAATCTAAAATGGCTGAAAGACACTTGAGGAAATGATCAACATCCTTTGCCATCAGAGAAAGAAACTCATATCAAAACAACTCTGAGTCTTACACCTGTAAGAATGTCCAAGATCAAAAACACTGATGACAACTTATGCTGGAGAGGATGTGGGGTAAAGGGAACACTCCTCCATTGCTGACTGGAGTGAAAACTGATATAGCACCTTTGGAAATCAGTGTGGTGATTTCTCAGAAAATTAGGAAACAATCTATCTCAAGACCCAGTAAATACCCAAAGGATACTGAATAATACCACAAGGACATGTGCTCAACTATGTTCATAGCAGCATTGTTTGTCATAGCCAGAACCTGGAAACAACCTAAATGCCCCTCAACCAAAGAATGGATGAGGAAAATGTGGTATATTTACACAATGGGGTACTACACAGCAGAAAAAAAATGACATTTTGAAGTTTCTGGGCAAATGGACAGATCTAGAAAACATCATATTGAGTGAGGTAACTCAGATCCAGAAAGACAAATATCATATATACTTACATGTAAGTGGCTTTTAGACATAAAGCAAAGAAAAAACAGCCTACAATTCATAATCCCAGAGAACCTAGATAACAATGAGGACCCTAAGAGAGACATACATGGATCTAATCTACATGAGAAATAGAAAAAGACAAGATCTCCTGGATAAATTCTGAGCATGGGGTCCATGGGAGAAAGTAGAAGGTGGGGGAGAGGAAGGGAAGGGAGCAGAGAAAACTATATGACTCAATAAAAACGATTTCAAAAAGACAAATTAATTAAAATGGTTAAAATACCTATAGTGCCAAAATAAGTCTACAGATTCAAAGCAATTCCTCTCAAAATTATCACAGCATTTTTCACATCAAAGGAGACAAATATATTTACATTTGTACTGAGTCACAAATTTAATCTTGAACAAGAACAAGTTTAAAGATGTTATACTTCCTAGTTTAAAATTATTCTTACAAAATACTTAATCAAAGCAGTACCATGCTGGCATTGAAAACAGACAAAATGGTGAGACAAATGGAATGAATAAACCAGAAATAAATCCACATGAATATGATTAATTTTTGACAAAAACAGTAAGAACATACCTTGGGGCAAGGAGTGGTATTGTCAATAAATGGAGCTGAAAAACAAGACAGTATATGCAAAAGGATGAAATCATATTCTCACCTATAACATGCAAAAACCCAACTAAAAGAAATCTCCTGAAAGATGAGAAAAAGTCCTTGCCATCAGTCTTAGCCATTATGGGGAGGAGGAAAGACAGGACATCAAAATCACATACAACAATATAAAGCTATAAATAAACTCATCATTTGAAAGGGAAATAACAAAATGGAAAAACAATCCCAACAGAGTAGGAGAAAAGATTTGTAAGTCATATATATGATAAGGGGTTATGATCCAAACATGTAACAAATTCAATCAACTCAATAGTTACCAAAAAAAAAAAAAGAAAAAGAGAAAAAATACCAGATTAACTATTGAGCAAAAGACCAGAATAGATGTTTTTTCCAAAAGAATCATGCAAATAGCTAACAGGTGTATGAATACGTAGATAGAATCACAAATTATCAGATAAATCCAAATGAAAACTCAAACCACAATGAGCCATCCCTTCATGTCTGATAGAAGGTTATTGTCAAATGGAGAAGAGATGTCAAATGTTGGCAGGAAACAGAGAAAATGGAAGCCTTTGCAGTTTTGTTAGTACAAATGAAAAGTAGCACAGTCATATGGGAAACATATGGTGCTACCTAAATAGTTAAGGTAGCACATATATTATGTATTGTATATACATATACACCATGAATGTGAAATGTCCCTGCAAGGTCAGGTATTTGCAAATGTGATCCTCAGCTGAGAGAGCTGTCTTGACAAGCTGTGGAACTTTGAGGACGTGGGTCTTGGCCAGAAGAAGTGGGCCACTGTGGGTCAGATCTTAAGGATTATATCTTGACTCAGCTTTCAGGACGTTTGCAATCTGTTTCCTAGGCAACCTGAGATGTGGACAAGAAGCCCCTGACACCACTGCTATGAGCCCCACCCACCATCATGCCTTCCCATCATGATGGACTGGAACCATGAGCCCAAATAAATTATTCTTGTATTGACAGGAAGTTGCTTCCTGATGTTGCTCCAGATGTTTGGTCACAGGAATGTAAAGAATACTTCATACTGCATCCAAAAGGATGAAACTGCTACCTTGAGTTGTTCCTCTGTATCCTCACCTTCATAGTGCTGTAGGAATCCCTACAGCCAGTAGCCTTTAAATTACCCGCCCACGTGGGCATGGCCTCTTATACTATAAATGCCAATGAAAAGTGAGTGCTCACTCTCTTTTCTGGCTGCAGGATTCGGTTGCTGTTCCCCATTCGAGCAGAGGATTGTGATCTGTGAGTCTACCCCTAAATAAATAACCTTTCATTATACTCAATTCTGAGTTTGTGCGGGATTTCTTTTTAGCGTCCTTCTTAATCATAGAAACCCTATTCACAGCCAAGACATGAGAGTAGCCTGTGTTCATCAATAAATTACTGAGTAAGGCAAATCTGATATGAAAATATATGTGAACATCAATTACCACAAAAAAGAAGGAAATTGAAATTCCATCTGTTATAGTGTGAAGAGGAGCCCCCAAAGTTACACATAGAGAACCTAACCCCCAACTTAACAATATTATGAGGAGGTATCTTTAAAAGATAATTAGGTCAGGGGGCCAGCCTTCTTGAACAAATTGACAACTTAGTTATTACTGTAGAATAATCCTTTTGTATACAGTGAAGATTTGCCACTTGAATTGGTTTAATAAAAAGTCAATTGATTAGTAGCCAAGCAGGAAGTATAGGTGGGACAACCAAACTAAGGACACTGGAAAGAAGGAGGGTGGAGTTAATGGAGTCACCAGACAGACAGAGAGTAAGTAAGATATACCAGAGGGGTAAATGCCAAGAGCCTTGGAGCAGCAAATACACTAATATAAATGAGTTAATTTAAGTTGTAAGAGCTAGCTAGTAATAAGCCTGAACTATCAGCCAACCAGTTATGATTAATATTAAGATTCTGACAGGTCATTTGGGACTGGGCAGTTGAGACAGGAAAACTAAGTCTAAACTTATGGGGATGGATTTCCTACCACAAGAATGCATTTGTTGCAAATATTAGCCTGTGCCTCTCGCTCTTGGCACTCTTTTAATGTTCTGCTATAAGCTGTGGTGCGATTTCTCTAGAAGCTTAATCTTGGACTTCTCCAGAAATGTAAGAAACACACCCTTTCCCCCTTCTTCCTTATACACAATCCAGTCTCATGGACAACACACAGAGAAGAACATGACATGAAAGGGTAACTATGCACACACCAAAGCTGTAAAATGTTACTCATACTTGAATTCTTAGTGTCAATTCCATATAGGAACTGAGGTGACAGCTCAGCATGAAGACCTGAGTTTAGATCCCAGCACCCACATAAATGCTATGTGGACATGATAGCCTGCCTGCAATTCCAGCTCTTAGATGGTAGGAACAGGAAATGCCTGGAGCAGGCTGGCTAGCTAACTAACCATGTAGTGAGTTCTGGATTCAACTGAGAGACTTTGCCTCAGTGAAGAGGATGGAGAGTGATTGAACACCTCCAATCTTATCCTTGGGTCCCTACATATATACAAAACTGTACACACATGTGCATGTCCTTACATGCAGACACGAACACACATAAACATATATACCAAACACATATGCATATGCCAAAACAGAAAAAGAATTTAGAAAGTGAGAGCGAGCAAAATGGTGTTTGTTAGGGCAAATGTTGGTAGAAATACAAATTTTCATTTATAAGGTGAGTGAGTGTGAGAGATTAAGTGTCAAGTGACTAAAGTGAACAAGATGGTATACTTTAATTGTCTAAGAACATATCTTAGCATTCTGACCATGAAAAAAGGATAATTGTGCCAGAGTATAAATGCATTAAGAGATTGTTGGCACTTATTGTACTAAATTTATAGATACTAAACTAAATATCTTTCTTGGTTTACTATTACCACAATAAGAAGGGAACATATAGAAGAGAGCTTATGATTTCAAAGGGTGGGCCCATGACCACATCATGGTAGAGAGCGCAGCAGCAGCCAGGCAGGCATGGTGCTGGGACAGTAGCTGAGGTCTTATATTTTGATCCACAAGTATGAAGCAATGAGAGGCACATTAGGAATGGCATGAGTCTATTGAAGTTTAAAAGCCTGCCCCTGGTGACACACCTTCTCCAACTAGGTCATACCTCCTAATACTTTTCAAACTGAGAAACAAGTGTGCAAATAGATGAGTCTGTGGAGGCCACTGTCATTTAAGTTGCAACACCAACGCATTACATAACTTAAATATACACAATTTCCAGGGAAGACAATGACAAACAATTCCTCCATAAGCTAAAAGCTGAATGGCCAAAGGGTGATGTATCTGATTCCACCATTCCTCCTGCCAGTATTAAGACCCCTTCTCTGAAGACATCACCTTTAAAAACTGCCATTCATTTGTAGTTGAGTTTGTATGGGGAAACCTGAGTAAATGCTCATTTCCCAAATGTGAAAAATTCCAAAGCAAACATATTTGGTACTGATTTCTTTTAAATGGTCTCTTTTATAATAAATTTGTTTGTTCATTTATTTTACATTCTGGCCATAGTTTCCCCTCTCCCCCATTCCCCTCTGCACCCCCCATCCACTCCTTCTCCATTTCTGTTCAGAAAAGAGCAGGCCTCCCATAGATATCAACAAAACATGGGATATAAAATTGCAGTCTAACTAAGAGCCTTCCCAAGATTAAGGCCAGGCAAGGCAACCCATTTTGAGAAATAGGATACCAAAAGCCAGTAAAAGAGTCAGAGACACCCCCTGCTCCCACGGTGAGGAGTCCCTAAAAGAAGACCAGGCTACACAACTGTCACATATATGCACAGTGCCTACATCAGTCCCATGCAGGCTCCCTAGTTGTTGTTCAATCTCTGTGAGCCCCTCTGAGCCCAGGTTTGCTGATTCTGTGGTTTTCCCTGTGGCATCCTTGACCCCTTTGACTCCTACAATCCTTTCTCCCTCTTTTCTGCAGGATTACCTGAACTCTGCCTAACGTTTGGTTGTAAGATTCCCTGCTGTATGCTGTGAATATCATTGGCTAATAAAGGAACTTCTTTGGACCTATAGCAGAGCTATAGGGGAACAAAGCTAGGTGGGGAAAACTGAACTGAATGCTGGGAGAAAGAAGGGCGAAGTCAGGGAGAAGCCATGGAGCCCTGCCAGACACCAGAACTTTACCTGGCAATCCACAGCCATGTGATGACACACAGATTAATAGAAATGGGTTAAATTAATATGTAATAGTTAGCCAATAAGAAACTAGAGCTAATGGTACAAGCAATGATTTAATTAATACGGTTTCTGTGTGATTATTTTGGGGCTAAGTGGTTGTGGGCATCCATCTATTTCTGGCAGTTGGTAGATAAAGCCTCTCTGATGGCAACTAGACTAGGTACTAATATGGTCACAGGCGATTACCAGTTCTTTGTTAACATAAAACATTCCATTTTGGTATAACACTAAGACTTACCAAGCATGTTCACTTTCCTCAACCTGGAATCAATCATGTAGAGTGTCAATTCCATTTAGCAAAGAACAGTGTTTAGCCTTTTCAATCTGCCCCTGGGGTGCTCAGTTCTCCTTGACTATTGATTCTAGGCCTCCGTAGATACTTAGAGGAGTGGATGGATGAAGCAATTTATAAGTCAAAACAATCAGTATATCCTAGGGTAGTTGATTCAAATTTTAGGGCTCAAAGTTCTTGTTTCGCTTCTGAGTACACGTCTTTTATTCGCATGACAAACGTATCTCAGTTCTTTGTGATATCAGCATAAGTGTTTATTACTATGACATCAGAAATACTCTCAGCTTTGACCCTTTACCAGCACATTCAGAAACATGTTCTGATCTAAATGTCATGGGACAGTGTTATGTGATCATATTAAATAAATTATGTCAGCCCCAGAAAGACAAATATCACATTTTTCTCTCACTCATGGATCCTATACTTTATAAATGCATAAAATCATGTATGCACAGGTGACAGGAAAGTAAAAGTCAGCATATCTACAGGAACAAAGTGGACTCATGGGAGAGGAAGGGTGAGAAAGTGGAAGGCAGCAGGGAACAAAAGAACTATGCCCAAACTACATTCCCTACTTACTTGAAAATGCCCTTAGGTACCCAGCATAGCATCTATTAAACCATATATATACATATACGTGAAGAAAGCTGAAACCTTCTATCAAATAAATACCACTGTACACAGGTGAGATTCTATACTAGGACCTGGAATCTGGTGACTATGCTTGAAGATGGGTTCTTCCAATCAGAACGTGTCCCTGAAACCCAACAGGATAATATTCTTCATCCAAATGGAGCAGTGCTTTGGACCTGAGCTTCTTGTCTACAACACAGGGATCTGGCATTCAGTTTGTACACATAGGTGTCAGAGTGGCAGACCAAGCCAGCACTGCACTGGACCATCCTTGTGAAGGATGGAGGATAGGAAGATCCTCCGCATTTGAGTATTTGAGGCAGAATGTGGAGACTTCTAAGGAGGGAGGTCCTCACACCCCAAATTCTAACCTTAATCAAAAACAGTGAATTTCCAAACTTCTTGTTTTAATGTGTACAAACTAATGTATTTTTTTCTAGTGTAGATTCGCCTTACCCTTTAAACAATGAATTAACCATGATATACATTAACTATGAAACAAAAGGGATTGAACTCAAGAGGCTTTGATCATACTGGCCCATTGAATTGTCATAGGACTGCATTTAAGATGGCATTTCCAGGGCTGGAGAAAGGACTCAGCAGTTAAGAGTGTGGATTGCTCTTGTAGAGGACCTGAGTCTTGTACCCAGTACCCATGTTGAACTGCTGACAACAGACAGGGAGATTCAACCCCTGGCATTTTGGGTGTTTTCACTCACGTACATACACTTCATAACACACACACAATCCAAAAATTTAAAGTTAATCTTTAAAAAGAAAAAGACATCATGTTGCCTCAACTTCCACATAGACTATCACTTAAGTGATTACCTTCAGGGACAATGAAATAGTTAATTACAGACTAGGTAGACAGTAACATTTTAAAGATTTATCATGTTTCCTCTCTATTTATATCAATTTTTATTTTCATCAACTAAAGAAATGATTTTCTTGCCAACTTCTGAGGTCTGTATCTAGGACAGACTATTCTGTGAGGGTAAGGCAAATGTGATATTCTTCTTTATGCCTTTTCCATGAAGGGAGGATCTGTAATTTTTGGTGTGACTAGACTGGTCAGTCATGTGACACGGGATCTTCCTCATCTCGCTGACATACATCCTTGAACTCCACATGTTGTGCAGACCGACAAGAGTCAAGCAGTCTGGGTGCCATCACTTACTCTTGAAGTACTCTCATGTTCCCCAGGACAGCTGAGTGCCAGGTCTGCCTTTACTGTTCAAAGCCAAAGACCCAATCAGCAGCTCTCATATGGGCCCTAGGTGTAGCAGAGACGTGTCTAGAGAATGCTGTTTGTACATACTTGTTTAAAACTGCTGCATCCTGCCATTTATTCTGATGGTTGCCCCAAGGAAATGGCTAGCCTAATCTTTCTGGCAGTTTCATGTGAATACATTGAACAGATCCATTAAGCCCCAATAATAATCCAATTAATTGTTGAGAAACAAGAGCCTGGCTCTTTCGTGTGGTTTTTCTCACAGAAAGAGCAGGTGCCTGTTTATCTCACGGAGTACTGACTGAGTAAGATATTGATATTCTCCATGAGTGAGCGCTTTAAAATGGATTTGCTATCGACTGGCCCATTTGCTATTGTTAGAAACCCTGTTCTCTGCTGAGAGGCCTGTGACTTTTTTCACCCCCATTAGCCCTGTGAATAAGTCCTCCTCTAACCAAAGAAATAAAATCAGGTTTACATGAACATATTATATACATATTTTCCCTTAAAGTACACTATCAATTTTCCCAAAACAATTTTTTATGTCTTGACTAGATTCAGATTTTTTAAGGATGTATGTGAGCTATTAAAATTCCTTTCATTTCATAATGAAGTTGAATTTAACTTAAAAAAGATGGGGAAAGTACATGTTTGTGTGCAAGTGGGTACACATGTGAAGGTGGCATGTGCACAGAACATGCACACCAGAGGCTAACCTCAGACTCCACCTGCCTTGCTTTTTGAGACGGGGCCCCTCGTGTACACGTAACACACACACATATACACACATACATACATATATATGTATATATGTACATGTTTGTGTATGTGTGGTTACACATGTGGGGGTCATGTGCACATGTACACCAAGGGACAACTTCAGACATTACCCACCTTGCTTTTTGAGACAGGGGCTCTCATTGTCTGTAGCTTGTTTTATTTAGATATGGCTGTCTAGCCAGGGAGCACCAGGGATCTGCCTATCTCTGCTTCCCCAGCATTGGGCTTACAGATTCATGCTATCATAACCAGATTTTTAATGTGGGTTCTGGGTATGCAACTCTGGTCCTATGTTTGCACAGCAAGCATTTTTCTGCCCTCTCTTACCTCTTTCTTCCTGTCTTACAGATAGTTAAGACTCAGGTGGGAGGTGTCAGGTAGTGTGGAGTAGAGTGGAGCTACATGGAGATCTGATTCTGACGTGTGTCATGAAGCAGAACTGGCTTTTTCTTGACTCAGTTTTCTCACCTCAAAATGGGAGTGGTCCTGGTTTCTGCCTCAATGATACATGATCTGATATATTAAAAAACCCCAATAGCTGAGCTGTATAGATGTGGCTACTTCCCTGCCTTGGCTCTTATAGACACTATATAAAATTGTGTAAATGATCTATGTATTTTAAAAAGTTTAAAAAAATCATTGGATATTAGTAATTGTATATAACCAACCTATTTGCTTCATGCCTACCAAAATTAGATAATATTTTGATGGGGGGGTGGTTGAATTTTCTTTCCTTTACACACCATGAGAATTCAGTACAGGGAACACAGTCAGCAAATGACTCTAACATGTAAATAATGGGATGTAAATAAAGTAAAATATGCATACTGTTCAAAATGGATCCTATACAACAGACTCCAAATCACTCAACAGACATCAACTTATCACAGACTTGCCTTTTGTGGGAGGCGGGGGTCAGACTTATTACTAGAAAAGACCACATTTGTGTATGTGGTTGTCATATGACTTGTGATGATGAAATTGCATTGTACCTGTGGGCTATTCTGCTACTAGCTGAGAAGAGATGCAAGATTCCTAAAGGGAAAGGATCTTCGCCACATCCCTAGAGATGCTCACCACTCGTGAACATTGCAGAGCTGGGACTCTAAGCTTCCTCAGGGCACACAGGGTGTGTAGTAGAGAATAGAGACGCCATTGACATGGTATAAAGATATATCCCCCTCATGACTGTCCCTACTGCTCTGGTAAAGAGAGAGTCCTATCCCCCTCCCCCCAAAAAAATCCTCACTTTGAAATATCCCAAATAGCTTCATATTCGTGAACACCAAACCCCAGTCAGTGGTGCTATCTTGGGAGGGTCCCCAGGGCAGGGCTTGACAGTGAGAGCCTGGCCCTGGCTCAGATCTCCTCCCCTGCTTCCTGTTTCTCATAGTGAAGAAACTGTCACAGGCTCCTCTGCCACCGTGATGGACTAACAGCCCCTGAAAAGAGAAGCCAAGATACTACTTCCTTCTGTTATGTTATTTCTGTCAGGGGAAAATGGCTAATACAGAACCTGAATATCAACTAGAGGCATGAACCTAACTCAGCTCCAGCAAAGACAAAAATAAACTGAAGAAATGGACTTCGATCCTCCATCTTTATTTCACGGGCAGACCACAGCCCTGAGCTACGGCAAGTACCTCACTTACTGCTTGCCATCTGTGTAAGTCAGTGGTATCTCCACCCTGTCAGCTCGTGGTAAGGATTAAGTAGGAGATACCCGAGTGTGTGGGGAACACACGTCAGTGTGTGAGCCGTCGCTCAGGGCCGAGGAGAACCATGCACCCTGCTGCAGAAACAGGACACATGAAAGACCAGAGGTACAGTGATTCTCAGGGGTTCCTGGACCCCAGAATTTTCTCTGCTGTAACCACCTATCCCTACCATCATGTATAAATCAATCACAGGCCCAAAGATCTGGCATTTGGTGTAAGCAAAGAGTCTTGGGAAAAGGCTGAGGGTCCATTCATTCTGAAGGTTTGACAGGTTCTTCTCACTACAAGCTCAGACAGCGGCCAAGTGCCTCTGGTCCCCCCAGAATGTAAATGCCCGTGTGCTACACATCACACCCAGTTCTCAATGCATTCTTTTACCTGGAAGTCCATCTGTGAGCCACATTCTTGAGAGGTGACATCTGATTTACAACTTTTCTCACAACGATTCTGTTGGGTATTTTCCTGTGTTGAAGAGGACCAGAAGTTTTGAGAGGTCTTGGAGTTTTTAACTTCATCCAAGTTCCTTCTGGTAACAGGCAATGTATGGGAATATGTCTCTGCAGCTGTCCCTTTGTTACCAGGGCAGACAAATAATTTATCACAGGTGGCTACTGCTGCTGCTGCTGCTGGTGGTGATAGTGGTGTGTGTATGTGTATGCATGTGTCTACATGTATATGTGTGTGTCTGTGGAGGACAGGAGTTGCTGCTGAGTGTATTTCTTAACTGTTCTCCACCTTATATATTTTTGTTTTGTTTTGTTTTGAGCCAGGGTCTCTCATTGAACCTGGAGATCAAGATTTGGCTAGACTGACTGGCCAGCAAACATCAGATCTCCCCAGATGGGATTCCAGATGCACACAGTCACAGCCACATATTTACATGAGTCCTGGGAATTTGAACTCAGATACTTGTGCTTGTGTGAAAGTACCTTACTGACTGAATGGTCTCAAGCCCCGGGTTGCTTTTTGAGAACAGGGCTGCTACTTGCTACATGGCCTCAGCAACTAGACACCTACTTAAATGTAATCCCCCTGTAGAGGGAATGAATAAACCATTAGTACTTATATCCCTAAGACACATACAGCTCTGAAATAGCCACAATGGATCAGAAAAAATGAATCAGGTTCAGTATGCATTGATAGTCTAGCGACTGGACAGGATCACCTACTGACAAACTGCCTTCCGCAAAACTACTGCAGAACTGAGCACGTTCCACGATGAAAGAATATATTTCTCTCAAACAGTCATGTGTTGCTTGTATTAGTTGATTTCTCATTGCTGTACCCAAAAGACCTGGGGGTTATTTGGGCTCACAAGTCAAGGACACAGTCCACCATGCCAGGGAAGGCGTGGAGGCAGCTGGTCACACTACATCCACAGTCAGGATGCAGATAGATGAGTCCTGGTACCCAACTGACTTTAATCCTTTTCCTTTTTACTAAGTCCAGGACCTCAGCCAATGGGATGTTACTACCCATGTTTAGAGTGTGTCTTCTCTCTTCAGCTATGGAAATAAGCTCACAGACACAAGCAGAAGTGTGTCTCCTAGATGATTCTAAATTTTATCAAGTGGAGACTAAACACCAACCATCACACTGCTTTAATAGAGTTACCAAACCCTCATGGGTTTAAGATGATACAGAGTCACTAGCTCCCCAGCTGAAATCCCAGTGTCAGCCAGGCTGTGCTGCTGAGAGCTCTGGAGAGAGCTCTTCCCCACCCTTTACAGCCTTTACAGCTTCACACAGTCACAAGCTTCATGGTGCATGCCTCTTTCCATCCTCAAAGGCAGCAACGTGGGGTTGACTCCTTGAGTCCTACATATTTGTTTTATCTTCTCTACACTGTCTTTCACTTTTAAGGGCACCTGAGACTCAGTAAGAATTTAGGACAGGCTCTTCATCTTTCATTCCACACTTGATTGTCATCTACAGAGTTCTTCTCGTTTCAACATAGACTAACTTATTTGCATGCTGTGGAGACTAGGACCTGGACATTTTCTGGGACCCATTATTTTGCTGATTACACATCTCTTTTGAATCTATATGTAGTGGTCAAGGTTATATAAGCTGGAGAAAAACCACATCCACCCAAATCCACCTCTGTCAGTCTCTACTGTATGAACTACAGCTACGTGTTCAGCCTCTCTGGCTTCAGTGTCTTTACCTTTAGTAAAATGTTAATTCATGCCTGTCTTAAATGGTTTGGGGAACTGTTAGATGAATTAATAAATATAATCTGGACTTGCCAAGTGCTATAGAACTGTTAATTGTCAGGAAATAGTGGTGCATCAGCTAATATAGGCAGCTCTGATGCACTAGCTCTGATGCACATAGCTGTAGTTCATACAGTAGAGACTGACAGAGGTGGATTTGGGTGGATGTGGTTTTTCTCCAGTTTATATAACCTTGACCACTACATATAGATTCAAAAGAGATGTGTAATCAGCAAAATAATGGGTCCCAGAAAATGTCCAGGTTCTAGTCTCCATCAGACTAGCTGTGATGCAATAGTCTGATGCACTAGCATCTATACTTTGGTAGTTTAAGTGTACTTAGATTTTGATATGTGTACTTAGATTTTGGTAGTTTAAGTGTACTTAGATTTTCATATGAGAATTGGAAGGGACAGACTTTAAATCCAAAAGTTACATATGCTTCCAACCTTCTCTGGGAACTCTGAATCCTCCATATTTAATAATAAGTAGATATTAATAGAAGAAATAAAATATCTCAAAGAAGGCATCTAGGAATCAGCTCTAACAATTATCTATATTGTGTCCCATTTGGTCACAGTAGAGAAGGTAGGGAAATGTAGAATCCTCCAAAGACTTGTTGAAGATCCAGGATGTTCCATGACAAAGATAGCCAAGTAAATAAGTTGCAGATACCTCTGGACCACTTTGCAAGCAGAAAAGTCATTCAAAACCTGACTGACTATGAAGAGAGGCACCTAGAGAAAGTGGGAGATTGGGAAGAGATTCAGATGTATTGTCACCTGGGATTGTGAACATAGGACAAGAGTATCAAGATGAGCATTACAGGGTGAGTGCTGAGGGGAAAGCTACTATGGGAGAGTGCTAATATGCAAATAAGGAAATGATGCTTGGAATCAGAGGTAAGTTCTAGATCTAGCTATGGATGCCACCATTGACAAACAGGCAGTCATTTATTCCAAGAAACTGTATGAATGGAGATAGAATAACAGGACCAATGAGCACCCTCAGGAGAGGAAGCCACATAAAGGAGGCACTGTGGTTGGGCAGAAAATGAGGGTGGTGTTGTTGTAGGAGGCTGCTTGTTTATACCCGGCTGCACAGCCCCAAAATTACCACACAGAAACTGTATTAATTAAATCATTACTTGACCCATTAGCTCTAGAAAAAGAGTTGGCTAACTCTTACATCTTAATTTAACCCATTTCTATTAATCTGTATAGTGCCACATGGCTGTGGCTTACCAGCAAAGTTTCGGCATGTCTGCCTCTGGTGGCAGCTCCATGGCTTCTCACTGACTCCACCTTCTTTCTCCCAGGATTCAGTTTAGTTTTCCCCACCTAATTCTACTCTGCCCTATCAACAGGCCAAGGCAGTTTCTTTATTCATTAACCAATAAAAGCAACACATATATAGTAGGACTTCCCATACCATTTCCCCTTTTCTGTTTAAATAAAAAGGAAGGTTTTAACTTTAACATAGTAAAATTATACCTAACAAAACAGTTATCAAGCAAGACTTACAATTACAATATTTATATCAACTTCATCTTTTATTATAACTAAGGAAAACTATAATTATAACTACACATTCTTCAACTCCACCAAAGACTCCAGAAGGATATAATATCTGGAATTAACAGCGACATCTTACTGTCTAGACAGTCACCCAAAATTCTTCTGTACCATTGGTGCATCCATCTTCAGCCTACAGGCCCGTAGTATCTGGCAGACTTCCATGAAGCAGGAAATCTGAAGATCTGTTCTGCCTTGTAATGACAACGTCCATCAGTTGTTTTCTTCTGTGTCCTCCAGAATGTCTGAAAGACTCTTTCATGTAGCAGGAACCCTGAAGGACTGTTTCACCTTTAGCCAGCTTCAGCAGTCATTTCTCTGTGAGTCCTGCATGTCCAGTTCATACAGCATAACATCAAGCAATCCAGGCAGAACAGTTTCTTGCTCAAATAGTTAACCAACTCCATGAGGAGCCTCTTTGATGCTCATCATCCTCTTGAAGTAGATTGGTGCTGTCAGGAGCAGACGTGTCTCATTGTCATGAAAAGTCCTAAGTTCTTAAAACATTTTAAATGCCATATTCTGAAGGTCTCTGAAAGATTTGAAGAATAGCTATCTAACTGAAATACATCTCTGTACATCTAGAAAATCTAACATGACTACAAACTTGACTCTTATTGATGACTATCTATTAACCTATATTTCTTAATTATACATTACATTTTTAAATGAGTTGCACAAACACAATACCTTAATCAAGATTAGAAATACACATATAACAAAATTGACCTAAAATTTGTATCAATAGACTAAGTTTAATACCAATGCAAAGTATCCATATCTATAGCATATCCCCATTTAAATGTAAACAAACATTTATAAACAATATTTGGTAATTTGGGCATAGTTCTTTCCAAACTGCTTCCTGCTTTTTATTGAGCAAGTAATTTTGGGGGGTGTTTAAGGCAACCTTTCAGGGGTCTTGGTCCATCAAATCACATTAGTCTGGAAGAATTCCAAAGGTTCTCATCCTCTATGGAAACAAAAGAAGAACCTCTTTTCCAAAGCAGCATATCCTTAGACTCAAATTTTGGTATCAAGATACCTTTATATTAGTTTAACTTAGCAGTCCATACAATGAAATATCTCTCATTACATAGCTCTTTAACAGTCAAAAAATTCAAAGAGAACACAATAACATATATAATCCAGGCTCTCTGTGTATGTTCCATCTTTACGTGGCTTATTTTTCTTACTTTTTTTCAAGTTTAATATTTATTTTATTATCTTTACTCCTTTAATCTGTGACTGTCTGTACTCTGTCTCTTTAAAGACTGTTTTTTTTAAAACCATTTACTTCCTTTTATAACTATCTATACTTTATCTTTTTCTTCTTTCTCCCAAGCCTACATGCATTTATCCAACATTGTGACCCATTTAGATATCTTTTATGTCTGAAAATGTCCTATTGTGCATCTGTAATTCTTTACTGTCCAGGAGCACTTCTTAAAATGCTAAGCAGCAACTAAGGCTGCTTTGTCTTTTAGCTCCACCTAGTCCAACATGGCAAGGCAGAGGTCTGTTTAGCACAAGCCATGTTCACAGCCCCATTTTCAGTCACACAGCATGTCTATGTTGCCATTAAGCAATTTGTATCACTCTGGTCACAAATCCCATTTAAATGCTTCATAACTGGACCCCATCAGAGTTCATACTAGCAGCATGGACCAGGAAGCAGCTAGTTCAAAACCACGTTGTTCTTTTTCTTTTTTCTTTTCTTTTCTTCTTTCTTTCTTTTCTTTTCTTTTTTTTTTGCTACTGCTGAATCAGGAAAACCTCTCTTAAAGGAGCTGCAGCATGCCATCAGAAAGCAAAGCCCATTTAGAGAAAAAAATGTGGCTAAACTTTGTTGTTTAGTGCCTAGAATTCCTTTCCAAGCCCTCTCAGGTTTTATGGGGATTTAGCTAGCATGTGTTGGAGTACCAATTTGTTGTAGGAGCCTGCTTGTTCATTTCCTCACCACCCAGACTCCTGAAATAACCACACAGAAACTGTATTAATTAAATCACTGCTTGACCCATTAGCCCTAGCGTCTTATTGGCTAACTCTTACATCTTAATTTAGCCCATTTCTAGTAATCTGTATGTCACCACATGTCTGTGGCTTACCTGCAAAGTTTCAGCATGTCTGTCTCTGGCGGCAGCTCCATGGCTTCTCACTGACTCTGCCTTCTTTCTCCCAGCATTCAGTTTGGTTTTTCCTGCCTAGTTCTACTCTACCCTATCACAGGCCAAAGCAGTTTCTTTATTCATTAACCAATAAAAGCAGCACATAGACAGAAGGACCTCCCACACCAGGGTGGGAGTGTAACCAGTGGCCAACTTAAGAAAAAACTTGCAAACAGTGTGAAATGCTACCAAGAAAGAGAATGGCAGTGATCATCAGAAGAACCAGGAAAGAATGTCTCTGCTGGGTGTGGTTATGGGAAAACATCTATAAAGTGAATAGAAGAGGTGGGAGAGAGAGAGCAGATAGAGAAAGTCAGTCAACACTGCCACAAGATTCCAAAAGGCAAGGAAAAGAAGGGATGCTGAAGGAAGGAAAGACACTGGCAATTAACAAGCTTCTATTTCTTTGATATAATAAATAATTTTGAGCATGTACGTAGGTGATGGGAAGGACCAATGAAGGAAGAGGTGGAGAACAAAGACAAGGATGACAAAGTAGGAAGTAGAGGGTTGAGAAACTCGGAGTCTGCATCCTCAACCTTCCTGTGACAAAATATTTAGAGATGGGGAAATGGGAGTGGGGGTGCTCTGCTGTGGAATTTGAGAACCTGAAGAACAAGAACATATGGCTGGATGTCAGCAATCCTCTGAAGAACATAAAGGGTTGATTTGGATCTCATGGTGTCATTGCCAGTAATCACGAAAAAGAGAAGACTCAGATTTCATTCTGCCTGTCAAAGAAAGTGTGACTTGTGTTTCCAGCCAATGACCTGACGCTTCGCCCATACAACAGAGGAGAAGAGATCCCAAATCTAATTATGGCATTTTTCTAGTTATTTACACCTACTTGGGCCCAAAAGGATTTAACGTGATTAATGCTTTAAAACTCAGCCTCGTTATTCATTCCTTCCTTGGGATGAGGCTTAAATCCTACAGCAACTATAACAAGCAAGGGGTGTGGGGCCCGCTGCACCATCCTCCGCAGCCAGCCCCCAGAGAGCTCCCTAGAGACAACACACAATGCCTTCTTGTATCCAAAACAGGAAACAGAATAAACATCATCCATTTTTGAGGAATATGAAAAGTCTGTCCTCTGCTAAGCTGGAATGATATTTAGCAGACATGCTTATGTGTACTGCAATATATTTCCTTAATATGGATAAATCGCAATTAGTAATAAATCAATGGTTGCTCTGTGGTGTGTGTGTGTGTGTGTGTGTGTGTGTGTGTGTGTGTGTGTGTGTGCGCGCGCGCATGTGTGTGTAGAGGCCAGAGGTCTATCTCAGATCTCAAGTGTTGTTCCCCAGATTCTATCCACCTTATTTTTGGCTGTTTTTGTTGGTTGGTTTTGTTTTGTTTTGTTTGGAAGCAGCCTCTCACTGGTCTAGGGCTTACCCCTTCAGCTAGGCTGACTGACCAGTGAACTCATGGTCCACCTGCCTCTGCATTCCCAGTGCTGAGTTTATAAGTGTATATACCACCATGCCAAGCTTTATTATGTGGGTTCTGGGGATTGCACTCAGGACACCATGATTGCCTGGCAAGGCCCATACAGACTGCCTTAATTTCTTTTTCTGCTGCTCTGGTAAAATTCCCTGAGAAAAACAATCAAGGGGAGAAAGCATTTCTTTTGGCTTAGGGTTCCAGAGCAAGAGTGTCCATCGTGGAGGTGAAGACATGGCAACAGGCAGGGTGTTCCCATGGTAACAAGGAAGGCATGGTGGCAGGAACAGAAAGTTGGCTGATCATATTGCATCCTCACTGAGGAAGCACCGAGTAAATAGGAAACAAGGCGTGGCTATAAAGCCTCAAGGTAACCCACTTGCTCTGCAGCTGACCCACGTGCTCCATGGAGATTCCACATGCTACAGGTTCCAGAAGCTTCCCAAACAGAGGCACCATCTGGGGATCAAGTGTTCAAACACTTGAACCCATGGAACTATAGGGGGCAGTTCATATTCAAACTGTAATACCAACTAATTAACTGTGCCAGCCCCAATTATACTTTTTAATGGATAAAATAACGACTACACACACATTATACATGAAGGTAAATGAGTCTCAGAAAACCTTGCAAAGTCACTAATGCAATCATAAGCCCCAGGCACCAGATTTCAGATGGAGGCCAGAGGCCAGAAACTCAAATAAGAGACCTGGAAGGATATGCAGCCTGGCTACTCAAACCCAAACCTTCAGAGTGTGGGGAAGAAAGCCATCAGCCTCCATATGTGTTCCTCTTCCATATGCTTCCTTCCTTGCTGTCCATGCACACTCCCAGAATTTACAGCCCTTCTGTTACTAATGACAACCGAAAATGCTATGAATGCATGACTGCATTCAAGGGTTTGGCTGTCTACCCCCATGAAGATGCAAACTCCATGAGCCGGAGGGGTCATTGCCTGACATGCTGAATGTGCTCTCACCAAAGTGTGGTGACAGCCTTGACGTGTAAAACCCAGTGGGTTTCTCTGAAATGAAGAGATTCATCAATCAGTAGAAATGGCTTATCTTTTAATCTGCCACTTATGACATCTGCTCGCCATTCCCAGGGACCCTCATGCTCCAACCACTCCTGAATGCTTCCTCACCTTTGAAGGCTCCTGCAGTTCAGTGACTCAATATGTTTTATACACTTTCCCCTGTGATTCTGTGACTAGGTGTCTCTCTCTAACATACACACACACACACACACACACAAACACACACACACACACACACACACCTCCTCCATCCACCCCTACTCGACTTCCCAGAACAAACATTAGCATTACATTTCATCTCACAGATGATTTCTCTGAGCATCCGTGCAGATACATCAGCTCTTCCCTCCAGCATTTATTCATTCAAGTGACACTCTCAGGAGATGGGAGGTGGGGCCTTCTCATGTGTTTGCTACTGTGAGCACGAGAGACAGAGCTGCATACAAACACAGATGGGCCCTGTGCTCATGGAATGCAAAGCGTCACCAGGACTGTGCCTCCCTCCTCTCTCAGGAGGCATCCAGCAACCTACAAGGCAATTATGTGTTGACATCTGTCTCCCCAACTAGACTCTGAAGTCCTGCAGGGAAAAACCATTCTTCATTTGTCTCCATTTCCCCAACATGCAATGTTTGGTCCTTGATAAATGTTTGAATGAATGAAGCAACCTAATGGCCGAAGGATATGAAAGAGATGATCGTTTCTAGCCATCATGTTGACAGGCCATTTCTTTTTGCTCCTGGCCTTGAAGGTGCCTGTGCTGTGGCTGAGGATGTTGTTTTCTCTCCTTCCTCCTTGGCATCTGTAATGGCTGCTACCACTCATTCACAGCCTGCTTTGTGCAAGAGACTCGGGTACTATATGGCATCACAAAGCTTAACATACTATTTAACCCTCAAAAGACCACGAGTCGGGGACTAACTCAAGAAAAACCCTCCCTCTCCATGAGGATCCCTACACAATTAATGGTTGCTAAGGGAGGGAGAGACATTTTCTTCAGTGATGTAGCCATTGATAAGTTTCCTCATTAATCTAAAGAACCTCTTGCCCATGCTCATGTAAACAATCCTAATTAAACTCTTAGGAACACATACATACATGCCAACAGGAAAACAGAAAGAGAGCTCATTGTGAATAGTAAGAAAATAATCCAAAGTGGAAAGGGGAGAATAGAGGATAATAGGGCATGAATAATATAATGCCATCACATTATATACAGGTATGACGATATTGTCATGAGAATCACTGCATAGAGTTAGCATATTTGAATAAAAATTGTAACAATATAAACATCAGCAAACAATTATCAGTGCCTCTGATTTGAAAATGTCTTCCTTTTCTTCCTCACAGCCCCTTCTTGTGCAAATGGGACCTATCTTAGAAAACTCACGGGATTTCTAGCCCTCTGTGGTAGAGACAAGTTCCTGAATATCACCCTCTCCCAGAGACCCAGGTCCTTCTGTCTGTTCCCCGCTCCACTGCAAACCCCCCTTTGCCTCTGATTGCCCAATGAAGATCCTGGCAAAGTCACAAGTCTAGACTATATTGATTTCCTTGACAAGTGACAAATAGAACATCATGATGAGTTATTTCAGAAAAAAAAAAGAAACACAGAAAGAGTTACAACATAAGACAGCTGCTACTGATCCCTGTCCTACCTGGAGATGGGTACTGGGTGCTCTCCTAGAGAAAACAGTGGTAGTCACACCCCAGCCTTACCCTATTCAAACTTGTAACTGACAAGAGCTGGACATCATGTGGGTTACGTTGCAACGCATGTGTTGTTTTGTTGCATGACAACTTGCAAATGTGCCAACATGTATACAAATCACTAGATTTTAGTAAAGGAAGTATATGAATAACCTCACCTGGAACAGAGCATCATAAAGCTATTTGAAACTACTTGTGTGAGGAAATTTCAGGGTATCTTTTAGATTTTGAACACTGACAGACATGGTTGAATGCCCCTCCTCGATCTGCTGACTCCATGACCTTCAGGAAGTTACTGAATCTTTCCAAGGCCTCTTGCCTTATCTATCTAATCAAACAACATGGCCAGTTCTATAAGCTTGCTGAGGAAATTAAATGAAGTAACATTTACAGGGGATCTAGGATTTCCAGTGGCTGTAAATGCCTTTTTCTTCTGCTGTTCTATTCCAGTTCCTTCACTTTATGGAAATCTGAGGTTCTTATAAGAAAATAAGGAGCCATCAATGTCAACCTCTATCCACAGCAGAGCACTCCTGCATGACTCATCCGGCTGCCAGGCCTGTACCTCTGTTGTCCTTAATAACTCAATTCTGCTTTTCTTCAACACTAGTCTGTTTGTGTTACATGTCTGTTTCCCCCATAGGCTGAGATGACATATCATGCGGTCCATTTTCTTTATTACAACACAATAACCAAAGGATATGAGAGATATCATTTCCACCCATCACGGTGACATCCTTCTTCATTCCACGACTGGCCCTGAAGATGTCTGTGATATTACTATGGCTGTTTTTACTTATAGTCTCTTTTCTCTCTTTCTTCTTCCTTAGTTACTGTCATGGCTACCACCGGACTGACTCTGTGTAGCATACAAATACATGATGCACAAACGAGCTGTTCACAGAGTTCTAGAAAATTCCTATTAAGCGAACATCTTAGTGGAATAATCCTCCCTCTCCTGTTGTGCATATACAGTTTACATACAGTTTTAAGGCTGATTGAACTTATCCTGACATGAACGCTCACTGAGCGCTATGGGCACAGCCTTACCCAACGAGAAGCAGATGTGGGTCACAGGAAGAAGTTTTTCATCAGTCAAGGGGCTTAAATATGGAGTCCAGGACAGTTCTATGCAGCACAGAGAAGGCACCTGGGAGATGCTAATTGATGGCTAAAGAAAAATGAGAGCAATTCCATGGTCTCTGATCTAAATTATGCATTCACCCTCTCCCAGCTCTTTGAGACACATAATAGATGAATAAAAGAGCAAAACTTTGGAGCATTAATTCTCAAAATGCAGGCAGTGGATTCTTCTTCTAAGTCCTCCTCTGTTTTCCTCATTCCCTTTTGATTGATAAAATCTAAGCTCCACAGGAACAGTTAAGAGAACAAATTAGAAATATATTCTCAGCATTCACAGAGCATATTCATTTCCGAGATTGAGTCAAACGCAGAAGCGGGTAGTTTTGAAAGGCAAGAAATAGTCCCTGCCCTAGGAGAACTCACGGTTGCCTGGGATTGACAGGTGGCGGTATAGCATAATCACTTATTAGAGCCAAGTTAACAAAGATTTATGTCTGTAGCAAAGTACCACAAAGCTGGTAGTTGCAGTTAGTTTTCCCCATTGCTGTGCTAAACACCTAAGAAAAGCATCTCAAAGGAGAAGATTATATTCCAGCTCAGAGTTCCGAGGTACAGTTCATCACGGCGGTGAAGTCGGAGGGGCCAGAGCTCGAAGCAGCTGTTCATATACATCTGCAGCCACGAAACAAAGAACAGCAATGTTTATGTTTAGCTGGCTTTCTCCATTTTATGGAGTCCAGGAACCCAGCCCATAAGACAGTGCCACCTACTTTTAGGGTGGGCCCCATTTCTGTTAACCTAATCCAGATCAACCCTCACAGCCTCACCCAGAGGCTTCTCTACTACACAGTTCTAGATCCTGCCAAGTTGGCAATCAATATAAACACAAGAGAGTGATCTCTTTAGTTCTGAATCCCAGAATTCCACAGTAAGCTAGTTGCTTGAGACCCGTCTCTTGGGGGATCTAGTCTAGAGAGAAACCATTGCAGGTTTCTTATTGCTTCTGGTGACTTCTGGATTCCCTCACCTGTGGCCACACTATTCCAATCTCTGGCTCTGTCCTCAATTGCATTTTCCTCAGAGACCAAGTTCATCTGTGTGCTTATTGTAGGAGCACTGGTCTCTTCTTGGGTTGGAGACACCTGTGTTCCCCAGGACAATTTCCTTATGGTAACATCTGTGAAAGCCTTTGCCCCAGGTAACATTGATGAGGGCTGAATTCACATGTGGAGACATGTTTTGGGGATCTGTCTTTCCAGTCATTGTAATGAGCACCATGCTGAACATTACTGCATTCCTCTGGAGGGCAGCAACTGAGACTCCTGAGGTCAGACACATTGTCCAAGACCACTTAACTTGGAAAATGGCCAGCTGCAACTCACACCCACTTCTGAGTCAAAAACATCTGCTCCCTTTATCACTGCTCATGCAAAGAAACCATGACATCGTATTTCATGTGGTCCTAAATGATCGTGAGATTTAAAGTCATATCCAGTAAGACAGAATTGAGGAAAGCCTTCTGAAGACAAATGATGACCACCACGTGAGGGTTAAAGGTGCCATGTGAGACAGTGATACTTCCCCCAAAGAAGCCTGCTATCTTAGATGCTTTATTGTTGCTGTGTTCAAATACCCTGACCAAAGCACACCAACGAAGAAAGGGTAGCTTTAGCTTACAGTTCTGGAAGGATAGAATCCATCATGGGGGGAAGACATGGCCGCAGGCAGGGACGGCATGGTAGCAGGAACCAGAGGCTGGTTGGTCACGTTGCACTCGCAGTCAGGAAGCAGAGAGTGAGCAGAAGTGTAGCCAGACTATAAAGCCTCAAGGCCTTCCCTCACTCTAGGTCTACTCCCCCCGAGGGAGACTCCACCACCTACAGTTCTCATGGCCTTCCCCAACAGTGCCACTGCCTGGAGACCAAGTGTTTAGACATGTGAGCCTATGGGACCCTTCACAATGAACCTGCCATCCTTAAAGCATGATGCTTTGGCTGAAGGGCTCTAAACATAACAGAGCTTAGAGGTGGGATGGCCATTATCAGCCAGGCAAGAGAGGAGGGAGCTGAAGAGAGTTCATGGGTGGGAAGCAGCTGAGAGGCAACTAAAAGGTTGGAAGAATGGGGTAAGACATGAAAATATCACAGATGGAAGAGTGAAGGCATGGAGCTGGATGAGGGAAGCCTGGGCCCTCTGCAAAGCTGGAGAGACACAACAGTGATGGCTGTCCAAAGAGGACTGCAGAGAGGGAGGCAAGGCCAGGTGGGGTCCTTGGCAAGGGCAGCATGCAACGCATCCTTCTGCATGTTTGGGGACTGGCTCTGAAAGGAGGAGCCACTGGACAATCTTCAAGGTAAGGAGCAGCTAGAGCCCACCTCTGCCCTCAAAGCTCCTCTTTCTACGTCTTTATGAGGCAAAACCCAATCTTCAGTACCACCTTTGGCTTTTGCCCTAGGGGAAGAATGTGTGGCAAAGACACAGTGACACATCCAATCAAATCCTCCCCAGGATACAAAACGTAGCAAGTCAGCCACTTGCTCCCTTGGTAAGAAAGTGATTTGGCTGCACTATTTTTAGGTGGAATCCTGAGTACAGGTCACTTGGGTGAGAACATTTTATGCTGACCAATCTCTAAAACAGCAGATCATTTTACAAGCCCAAGCTGAGGCCCACAGAGGTCTAGTAGGGCTAGAATAACTAATGGAATTGGATACAATAATTGGTCTCAATGTGTCCAAAATTAAGGCAACATGACTTTTAAATGCCCTAAGAGTCTGGATCAGGGTAAACAGCTGATAGAAAACGTGCACAAGGCGGGACTATCAACATTCTGCCAGTAAGTAAAATAGGGGTCCTGGGGACCTACACCTCCTTGAGGATATGTAAGCAGCTAATAGTGACTAGGGCAGGGAGAGACATTTTCTTCAGTGGTGGGGTCACTGATAAATTGTCTATGTTTCTATAAATAAACCCTCATCCATGCCCCTGTAACCAACCCTGATAAAACTCATTGGAACACATGCATGCACACACACACACACACACACACACACACAGAGAGAGAGAGAGAGAGAGAGAGAGAGAGAGAGAGAGAGAGAGAGAGAGAGAAGGAACATAAAAGTAGAAGGGGACCTGCTGGGAAGAATGATGATGTCAACATGAGTGGGGACGAAGTGCACATGGGTCATGAGGGAGGTCAAATATATTACATATGTCTATGAAAACGTCATGCTGAAGGACTGGAGAGGAGGCTCGTTGGTCAAGAGTATGTACCCATCTTACAGAGGATCAGGGGAACCCCATGAGATGGCTCGCAACCACTTGTAACTTCAGCTGCAGAGGATCTGACTCCCTGTCCTGGCTTCTGAAGGTGCTACGCTCACATGGACACACACTTGTACCCACACTTACATACACAAGTCTTAAAGACAAAGTGTCTTTCAAAAAATTAAACATCATAATGAAACACGTTAGTATGCACAATTACAATATGTTCATAAAAGTCAGGGAAAATATTGGGGGAAACCCCTAAAAAGGACAAGAGGCCATTTTCTTTTTCCAGAGGGGTGAGCCAAGCCCACACCTGTACTTCCTTATCGCTGGAACGGAGTGGAGGGCAGAACAGAAGAGGAGCCTCTCTTCCAGTGCTGCCTGGACTGCTGTGCCAGTGAGCCAGGAGTTGCAAACCAAAGCAAGAACTGGTAACAGAACTCTAATCCCTCCAGGCACACACTCTCATTTTCTCTTCCCATGAACCCAGCCACCTGCTTTGTGCCTTGCTTCTTCCCACTTCAAAGCTGCGAGTATAAGAAAACTGACCCACTGCGTCGGCACAAATTAGCATCTGGTCACACAAAGCGAGAAATGGTCTCTGTAATGAATCTTTCCCTTAGACAGAAAGAAAATATTAATTATGCCTAACGCCAGTAAAGCGTGTGTCCGTGGACTTGTGTGCAATAATTTCACTTTATCTCACGGAATGAGTGAAACAATAAATGGAGCACACTTCGAACTGTGCTCGGAACAAAGCAGGTGTTCAATGAGGATCACTCTCCCCCTCTCATTTCCCAGTTGGGTGTCCCTGCTGTCACTATTCCAGCATGCCTCTGGGCTGTCACTTCCCGTTACTCTCCACAGCGAAAACTGGGGCAATATTGTTCTCTTCCTTCCCTGCTAACAAACAGAATCCGACCAAATCCCTTTAAAATGAACCTGCAGAAGTGCAGAGTGACAGGTTTTATAAATCATCCTAATGGGGAGAAATACTATACCTCTCCTCCACTCAAACGCAGCCTGGGCCCATGCAACTGAGCCCCTCCCGTGGAAGCAGTCTAGTTCAGCAGCCCTTACCGTGAATCGACATCAGAACCTGTTTAATCCAGATGGCTGCCGCATGATAATACACCCCACCAAAAAAAAAGAAAGAAAGAAAGAAAGAAAGAAAGAAAGAAAGAAAGAAAGAAAGAAAGAAAGAAAGAAAACAGAATAGTGAAGTTGTGTGACTTTAGATATGTCATGGGGAGTGGCCCTTTAAGTCACAGAAAACTGGGGGCAAATTTATTCCATAGCTAGAGTCCTACAAAGCATGAAAGATAGTTTTCTCCTTTGGATATTTCAGAGAGGGTGGGAGGGAGAGAGAGAGAGTTAGTCTATGTGTGCTAACACAGAAATAAAACTCTATTGTAGGAAAACAGCTAAGAGATGCTGTGTCTTACTTTCTGTTACTGCACATAAAGGTGTCCTACTTTACTTCTGTGGCTGTGATATAAACACAGACCAAAAGCAACTCAGGAGGAAATGGTTTATTTGGCTCACCCTTCCATGTCACAGCCCATCATGAAGCAAAGCCAAGGCAGGAGCCCAGAAGCAGGAACTAGAGCAGAGACATGGAAGGGTGCTGCTTACTGGCTCGCACCCCGCACCCTGTGGCTTGCTTACCCTGCTTCTTATACAACCCAGGACCCCCTGTCCAGGGTGGCAATACTACAATAGCCTGGGCCCTCTTACATCAATCAGCAGCCAAGAAAATGTCCCACAGACATACCCAGAAGTCAATCTGATAGAGGCAATTCCTTAACTGAGGTTCCCTCTCTCTTTCCAGGTGACTCTTGTATGTGTCAAGTTGACAAACTAGAACAAACACAAATGATAAGCAGATCCAAGTCTTTCCTTGTCCATCAATGCTGTGTTCATCCTCTAGCATAATCTTCATACACTCTACAGGCAGAATTAACCAATTGCCTTTCTAGGCTCCCAGCGCTGTGTACAGAAATGATTAATTAGCCCTAATTCTAGGACATAGCTTTTGTATGCTCGGCCCCTTAACAGGAATGAGGGCCAGGCAACATCTTTATCTTTATAATTGCCCCAGGGCTTAGTGCGGGAACTATTATGCCACGGACCGGCTCAGGGAAGCCACTCAGATCGTGGGAGAAGCAGGGTCTTGGTACTCAGGAAGGCACGAGGTCGGTGATGACAGACAGACACAACACACAAGAGAGTGGTTTGGATCTGCTGCGATTTTACTGAATTCATGTTTTCATTATATAGTATTCAAAGAACAAATCAAAAAGTCATGTATCATAAGTTGGCACAGTATGAAAGCTTCTTTTAGTCACATCAGCAATTTCTAAGAAGAGCATACTATCAGGAACAGGTGTTAGACATAAGACATCCTTAGAAGAGGAACTCTTGTCCTTGGGAACTTAAACCTCAGACAAGTGGTTTCATCTTATCTAGGAATAGAAAGCTTCTGTTTCATTATGCTATCATGGCCCTCCCCAAGCTCCTTTTTCTAACCCTTTCTTTATTTCATCTAGTGACCAAATATGCCTAATCAGTTCTCAGCACCTGCTGAAATATACTTTTTTGTACCTTCTTATGCAGCAAACACCACGGGGGGTTGGGATCTAGCAAGCCTATCCATAAAGTTCAAAGTATAATATAACACTCTTTGTCCATCAACATTAACCCATCTATTCCCTTGCTCATCATACACCCCGTGTATGACAAGGGTTCTGCTGTAGTATTATTCATTCCCATACTGTGCTTCCCTATCCCAGAGCTGTTCCTGAAGAGATAATCCTTGTCTTGTAGATATATAGAACATCATTATTATAAAAGAGATTGTGCAAAGCCCATATCCCACATAGCCAGCTAATCGAGAAACCTGTCAGTAATACCAGGCCGTCTGCCATTGACCTCCAGGAAGCCTAGTCCCATAGGATACGTAGCTCCCATCCAGCATAATGACGTATGTCATGTCACACAGACAACACTGGAGTTGGTGTGGCACTATTATTTGGTAGGTGTTCAGCAAACGTATGTGAAATTCAAATTAAATTTAAAAGCATAAAGCAAATACAGTAACTTCCTAACATACTTTAATGACCCCATGCTGTGTGATATATCCCCCTCCACAGGCACCTTCCCCTTCCCCAGGTGTAGACATGGAAGCTTCACCAGGAGACTTCCTTTCTTATTTGTCTTTTTTTTCAAGTGTGTGTGTGTGTGTGTGTGTGTGTGTGTGTGTGTGTGTGTGCTCATAGGTATGTGTACATCTGTATGAGCTATATGCAGAGGCATATGGAAACCAGAGGATGGCCTTTCACTGTCTTTCCTTAGGAACTGTTGTGAGTTTTTGAGAAAGAATCTCTCACTGGTCTGGAACTTGCCAAGTAGGAGAGACTGGCTGTCCAGTGAGTCCCAGGGATCCACCTGGCTCCATCTCCCCAGTGCTGAACTCACAATCACACACTACCACACCCAGATCTTTGTACATAGCTTCTGGAAATCAAGCTCAGACCTTCATGCTTACACTTCATGCAAAACCAAGTCATCCGCCAACCCCTTACTGTTGGGCTGAAAGTGTGTGTTCAATAGGCCCTGAGGTAAAAGAATATTCCTTGATACCATATCAGGACTAAGGGCATGCAGGCCCCTGGCTCTAAGGTGCTATAGACTCTCTAAATTACACATAAGAGATGATAGAGACAAATTGGACAAGAGATTCAAGGTGACCAGCCTCTATGAGCAGAGTCCCAAGGACCCTGCGCTGACATGTGTCACTCCAGTCTGCCAATCAGACAGCATTACCACACCTGGGAACTCTTACATGACCCAGGGGCCACATGACTGCTAGAGATGGAAGGGACCAGAACCCACCTCCAATGCTGCATTGGCCAAACCCATTGACAACTGGTGACTTAGGACCCATAGAAATCAATGGGATGTCACATCTACAACCTCTACCCATGTCAGGATTGCATTCAGCACAAACAAGGGTGTCTTATATGTATGAGACATTTTGATACATTAGATAACAGATGATTGCTGGATCCAGAAAGGCTTGATTCAAATCCCAAATGGAAAAATCAACAAGCTGTAATCTTGCACAAGCTGAGAAGGGGCTCTGAGCTTCAGGGTCCTTATTGGGCAGTACTTTTATTGTTGTGAGTTGTACATATACATATATATGGAGAGTGCATGTATATACATATGTGTGCACACACACATACATGGAGAAAGAGAGAGTTTGTCTTCACTTCTCCCTTCCTCCACTTTCATTTCATGAGTTCCCCCTTGCAGGGTAGTCACTCCCCTCTCAGGTAATCCACACGGGACACACCCTCATGGAAAACCCCATGAGATTTACTATTTTCCTAGGCACATCTCCAAGTCAACCCATTAAAACTATCACCTGTATCCATAAAACAAAGGCAATTTCCTCACTTACAAAGATTCTCTGTCTTGGGAATATGGCACCTTCACATTAACATTGCTCATTCTTGATCTTTATAAAATGGCATGATTTCTGCTTACTCACCCACTCTACTAAGTGTCCAGTAGAGACACTTAGTAGGAGCTGTGAGACTACTAGAATGCAGTAAAGAGGCATCTTTGTGGTCACTGTAGTAGAGGAAGCCAAAGGGACAGATGAACCTAAGTACCATGAGGGGAAATATGGATTGTCACTGCTAGAACAAGCAACCTTTTCACAAGATGTTAGGTTTCTCACACAGCACCGCATCACTGGCTCTGGGCTATGCTTGTAGGAGTTTAACCTCTTGGCCAAATGGTCCTTATTAGCCAAAGGTAACTTTCTGCAGATGGATGAAAGCTATGGTATTTTATAGCCAATATGGCAGTAGAGATGGGTGTTGGCCCAGTGATGAGAATATGGATGGAACCCTAGCCATGTCCACTTCACGCCTGCAAGCTGCTTGTCTGAGATGCATGAAATTATGGTAACGTTGACTCCTAAGCATTCTGTCCTCTGATCTCACACCCACCTGTTTCTAACCTTAGCTGGTGCTTGAACCTAACTAGCCATGAATTATTGAACATATGTAGATGCTGTCAGTGTTCTGCCTATGTCATTTGGCTCTTGTCTTCCCAGGGCATTCCTGTTGCAGCTTAAAGCAAGCCCAAGGACATTATTTTTGGTATGTAGACAGTGCTAGGGGAGCGTATTAGTGTCTCAGGATCAGCTCTCAGTAGTAACCAATGGGAATTGAGGGATAAATACTCGGCTTTCTCAACCCTCAAGTAACAAACTGAAATGACTCTTCACCATCTCCCCAAGGTTCCCAGAAGGACTGGTCCCCAGTTGCCCAGGTCATAGCATGCAAAAGTTGTGTCCTTCTTCAAACCCCTTTCCCTCTCATGTCTCATCTTCAGGATGCTCATTTTAATCTTCTATTGCTCTGGTTTAGACCCATGTTTTTCTTTCTGAAACACATAGTGGAGTTTAATCTCCATGGTTCAGTATTCAGAAGATGGATACTCTATCAGATGATGATGCTTACAGTTGTAGTCTTCAGGAAGTCATAAGGATGAGATAGGGTCTTTAGAGTAGGGACTGCATGTGTGACTGTGACTACTAACGGTGTTAAAAGGGAAGGAATGGAAACCAGAACACACACGTATGTGTACTGTCCTCACATGGTCCCTGCACCTAAGAAAGTTTTGATCAAAACTGGAAACAAAATACATTTCTTTTCTGTACTGCTTAAGTGTTACCGTCTGCAATAGTATTATCGGCAACATCATTGTATATGAAAAGAGACTAAGATGTCTCTGGAACAGCTATTTACTCCCAAATTGCTACCTGGGATCTCTGGAGCAGCTAGCCTAAGACAAAAGGCTATATTTAACCACCAGGACTCAATATCTACATTGCTGGCATCACCTAATTCATAGGAAACATTAACAAGTTGATGGTAACAGATTATGATGATATCCAATTAACTATAGCATTTCATTTTCCCATGAGGCTAGAAAAAAATTGTATTTGCATACTGGTATTCCTGCACAGGGAAACACATATGCACATAGTCTTATTTTGAACATTATGCTAATGAAATAAGTCTTCAAAGCATATAATTGACTTTACCCAAAGAACCCCTACTGACACGTGTATGTCCCAGCCCCAACTCATGGTGTCTCCTCTGGTACTGAGGCTTTATCAACTGAGCGGAATCTGATGACCAGCTCTCCTTGCCCTCACCCTCATCCTCTTCCTCTTCTTCTTCCTCATCCTCCTCCTTATTTCTGTTGTCTTTTCCTTCTACCTCCCCCTCTCCCCCTTCCTTCTGCTCCTCCTCTTCTTCATCCACCACCAACTCCTTTCTTCCTTCTCTCTTTCTTTTTTCCAAGTGCATGATCATTGCAAAATACTCAGCCATTGCAAATTCCATTCTTTCCCCAATAGCCAATCTGCATTGCAAAATAAAGTAAGTCTTGTAAAATGAAATAGACTTCTCATTTCCTGCATTGCTCCACGAGCTGAGCAAGTGACAAATGAGAGACCAAAACACCAGGGCAGTTGGCGTTAATTAATACTAAATTTACTGAATTAAACAATGAATTTTAAAGTAATAATTCTAAGATGTCATTTCAATTAAGGCACTGTCACTGAGATAATGGATGTGGGTGGCGTCCAGGAAAGTCGATCACAGCTCTGTTACAGGAAGGAACCATTAACTCCAGAGAAAAAGAAAGAGAAGAAACCCCATGACTTCTGGAAGAACGGGTGAGGTTTCTGAGCTAGCAAACTTCCCCCCTTCTCAGTAGTGGAAGATCGATCTTGATTAGACTCAATAATCTAGAACAGGTTACTTTAGAAATGCCTGGATTTAGCCAAGGGGAAGCAGAAGTCTTCTCTCCCCACATGTGAGAGAAAAGGAGACATTATTTAGGGTGAAAAGTTCTAATTGGCAAAAGCCTTGGCTTTTCTCCCCTAAGCAATTCCCTCAAGGGAGTCCAAAGAAATGAATAATAACAGCTTGATAAACTTTGGGAAACTGGGGCATGGACAGGAGCGGAATCTTTGCCACAAAACTCCATGCTAGAAAATGTTCCCTAACTGTCATCAAGTTCAACTGTGAAATTGTCTAAACATGAATAAGACATTGGAGTCTTATCGAAGGCCACACCCTCCAGACCTACAACCTGCTCATTTCTCCTCCACAAGAAAGCAGGTTTCTCTGTCAGCGCTGAGTATAAGGAAAGAATGCTGAAGAGACACTTTAATTAAAAATAAGAATTAAAAATTCTAATTAAGGGAATAAATCTTCTGTCACCAAGTACAGGCAAGCATGACATCTCTCAGTCTCAGAATGCTCATTTATAATATGGACCTAATAACTACCAACTAACAGCTAATCCCACAGATGCCCATATTTCCCCCTTGGCATAGATCATGCTGCTCTGTTTCATATATTTGAAGCATGACTTGTCCACTCTGTTGTATAAAGAGGATTTCTATGTATTTGAACAATAAAATACATGTATAAGCTGAAAAATGGCCAAAGCCAGGTCAAGAGAAGGGGAGCAGGTAGCCAGGTCTCATCCTGGATGTCTTCCTAAGTAGGAGATGTCTTCCTGGTAGAAGCCTAGCTGAGAGGGCAACTAGATGCCATCCCTAACAGCATCTCACCTGAGCCTTCATCTGGGAGCTGCTATGCATGGTGGGGTTTTTCTGCTTTGGGTTTGGTTTAGTTTATTTTACCTCTCTAGCTTAGACTCTTTCTTAAAATGAACAGTTCTGACCCAGAATGTCCCTGGGGATTTATGTTCTTGTTCACAATGAGAGGGGAGGGGGAGAATTTCATTTTTAATTATAAATATTCATGTGTTCAGCCTAGATTGTGCATGTCATTATGACTCCCAAATTAGTTCAGAAAGAAACTGACATTTTATTCAAATTTCTTTATTCTTCCTCAAAGCAGAATGGGTGACATTTTGCTCTTGAAAAAGAAATGGAAATTTTTCGTTGCTTCTTTGTCACCTGGAAAGTCTCCATTCCCAATGACACACTGTCTTCAGATTCTTCCCATAGTTAAGAGAATTCAAGCAGTCAGCAGGAAAGGGTACCCCAAAACTTCTAAGCGAGAGACTGTCTTAGACAAAATGAAAGCAAGCAGCTAAGGACACCAGCCTAAAATTGTTGCACCCAGTCTTCAGAAGCGAAGAAGAGGAGGAAGAAGCAGAAAGAATAATTTAGTGGCTCATCTAAGCTCACAAAGCACTCAAATACTAGAAATAGAATGAACACGAACCCATCAGTTCTCCTACTTACCCACCATAACTGCTCACACATCCCATAATATTCCTAGGCAATGGTTCTGTTTGTAGAAGCCTCTCTCCAGCCAGCTTCTTGGTTAGTGCCTCTTGGCAAGTCACCTGACTTTCCAGCTACTGGTGTGGGACAATTCTGTACTCTGTATTCTGTCAATTATGTTTTAAATAAACGCCGCTTGGCTAGTAGCCAGGCAGGAAGTATAGGCGGAAAACCAGACATGAAGTAGAGGCGGGGCAATGAGAACAGGAGTATTCTGGGAAGAAGGAAGCTTGCTCTGCAGTCCTGCACAGACCACGGAAGAAGCAAGATATGACCTGCCCCGCCATGTGTACCGAGCCATGTGGCTAACATAAATAAGAATAATGGGCTATATAAGTTATAAGAGTTAATAAGAAGCCTGAACTAATGGGCCGATCAGTTTATAACTTATGTAGACTCTCTGTGTGATTTTCTCTGGGACTAAATGGCTGGGGGACCGGGCAGGACAGAAACCCCAACAAGCAGGCCCTCATGTTACAAGTTACTCCTATGTCCATCACAGACAGATCATCGGGTGGCATAGGAATTTAAGCACCTCAGCAAACATCATACGGTAGTATGTAAGTGGTATAGATCCTAGCTTTTGAAAATTCTTTCATGAAAATACATATGTAAGTTTACGAAGGATCAAATGAGAGAAGCCAAATGTTGACCCTGTAGCTAGCCACACATGGAGTCTAAATAGCCCTCCAGAAGGAGGGCTGTGTTTGATTTTTCTGGGCTGTGTAATACAGAACAATGAACTTGGCAGCCTTCAAATCATTTCCTCTCATCAGTTGTTTTTTCTGTAGGGCAGAAAAGTGAGCCCTACAGGGCCTCTGCTCAGGCTCCCCTAAAACTGTAGTTAAGGTCTAGGGGGTGCCGGGAGGCTGCGGTCTCATCTGGACTGGAGGATCCTTTGTGATGATCACGAGGCTGTTGAAAGAATTCATTTCCTCATGACAATGCAACTCAAGGCCCAGAGGAGGTGCTCTCTAACCCTTGAGCTGTCCTAAGCCTTCGTTTAAAGGGCCTTCCTGGTTAGATTAATTCTGCTCAGATAATCTCCCTTTTATAAATTTAAAGTCAAGCTAGAACCTTCATCACATGTATAAAATCCTTTTACATTTCCCACACGGGGTAGCAAAATAATGCGAATAGCATCCATAAGAACCATTCTTCCCATGGCAAAAGGGAGGAAGCACACGTGTTCATCCACTCTAGCCAGAATAAAAAAATAAATAAAAACTAAAAATAAAAAACCTGCCACCTTCCAATGTGGAGCCTTGTACTTCACATTCTTCTGGTGCCATCCATACCTCTAAGCAGCGGAATTGCTGCCTCCTGTACTGGTCTTAAATAGATGACAGGCCATTGCTCAATTAGGTAAGCCAGATTAAGTACCACTGGCATGCCTGGGACAGAAGAAATCTATAAAATCCAAAAGCAAATAAAAGACTCAATCTTTTTTAGAAAATACATCTAATCTACTGTGGAGAGAGCTGGAAATTATTACCTATAAAAACCAGCAGCTGGAGCTGGGCTTGGTGGCTGACTCCCAGAATGTCAGCACTTAAGAAGCTGAGGCAGGAGGCTCACCAAAGGTATGAAGTCATCTTTGGCTGCATTGTGAGTTCCAGGACAGCCTATGCTACAAAGTGAGACCTTGTCTCACAAAAGGTAAAACAGAAACATAAATAGCTGAAAATAACTGTTCCTGGAACTCAGTGTTCAATCCCACATTCTACAGGGATGTTGTGAACTAAGACCATGGAGACTCAAAATGTAAGGTTCCCAGAGCAAAGTGGCAGTTTCTAGTTCTATGATATTAGATCCAAGAATAACAGTACTGTTAGGATTCATATTTAAGAAGAAGCCAAAGCACAAAGCCCGAAGACACCCCAGGATAAGCATCTAAAGGCCTAGAGCATGGCTCCATGCTGGACTGTTTCCTGTGGGATGGGTGTCTCTCTCCTCCCCTTGAACCATATCATCCTCATCAGCATAGAAGGATCTGCACAAGCTGAGATGGTGTCTAAGGTTGATCACCCTCCAAAGGCTTCTAAGAGATGTATTAGGTTTCTCGGAGGTCAAGCACCAATTGCAGCACTGCCCACTTTGTCTCTTGCATAATTTATCCCTGGTTGCCTTAGCTAAATCATCTAATCACATAACTCTCATCCTTTTTTGCACAAAGATGATGAATTCTACTAAGGGAAGAGGTAAAGGGGTTAACTATTGTTATGCACAACTCAATTATCCATCGGGGGTCTGGCACACAGTAGGAACTTCTAGTCTACCCTGAGTATAGCCATCTCCTGAGAATACAGAATTCCACAGTCATATTGTGAAGGGCTAAATGAGCTTACAGAAAATTCAAGTCTGGTAATCAAAATTAATAATGGTATTCAATCTAATTTTCCAAGCCAAAGGAGTGGAAGGCTGAGCTGTAATCAATCTTGGGAGGTCAATTTACAGGGGATTTATCAGGTAAAGGGCCTGGTGCTACCTCATATAAAGCAGTGATCTCTGTATGTGCCTTTTCTGTGACTCCTTTGGATACTTAGAAATACACTCACTCTCCCTACGGCCCTATATAACAAGTTCTTAAAGGCTGGATTTTGTTCACTCTCTCTTTCTAAAGATTTTACCCTTTATTTTTAATTATGTGTATTGTGTGGAAAGGTGGTGGCTGTACACATGAGCACAAGTGCCCAGGAAGCTGAAAGACAGCTCAGGATCCTCTGGAGCTGGAGTGGCAGGTGCTTGTGAGTCACCCAACATGCATAATGGGAACTGGACTTGGGTCTACAGCAAGAACAGTATGTGCTCCTCAATATTGAGCTCCCTCCCCAGATCCATGTTTCTGTCTTTTAAAAACTCTGAGTAGTGTAGACGGAAGTTTCTGTCCCACCCAGTCCTGCAGCTGTTCAGTCCCAAAGAAATACACACAGAAGCTTATATTAATTATAAACTGGCCTATTTCTCAAGCTTGTTATTAACTACCTCTTACAACTTAAATTAACCCTTAATTCTTATCCATGTTTAGCCATTTGGCTTGGTAACTTTTCTCAATGAGGCATTCTTATCTCGCTTCCTCTACGTCTGGATGAGGACTGTATCTCTGCATTTCCTCTTCCCAGAATTATCCCAATCCGGTCACCCTGCCTATACTTCCTGTCTAGCTACTGGCCAATCATCATTTTATTAAACAATATGAGTGACAAATCTTTACAGTGTACAAGAGCATTCTATAATATTTCCCCTTTTTTTTCTTTTCAGACCAAGAATCCTGAGTCTAATCTCCATTGTTTAGCTTTTTTTCCTGATGACTATCCATAACAACTTGTAACCAACACTCTAAACAAAGACAAACATCCATAATCCATATTTTGGAAATGTGGGCATAGTTTTCTAGGGTACTTCCTGCTGATTAGGGGTGTAGATAATCTTATGGAGACCCAAGAAAATTTAGGATTATGGTCAAGTCCTGACTGGAGCATTCTGTGAGTTTGGATCATCTCAGTCAGCAGCCTTGAAGCTGTTCTGGATGTTGAACTCAGAGGAAACTGCAACAGAGATATTCTGAAACTATGGATCATCTGGGCCATCTGTTCCCATTGGAAATTTTGCATGGGGTCTTCTTGATCAAACCTTATTTTTCTAAACCCAGAATGAATCTACAGCCTCTCATTTCCTGTAAAAAGAAAAGCACAACTTCTTCTCCAAAGTAGCATATCTTGTGACTTAAATTTTGAAGTTAAGGTATTTTCAAAACATATAGGTTAGATTAATCCAGCAGTATTAATAATCAAATATCTTTAGGCAGCTGTTGCTCCTTCCTCAGCAGTCAAATAATTCAAAGACAACATAATAATATACAGTATCCAAATTCTCTGTTTATTTTCCATCTTTACATGGCTTTTTTTCACTCTTTTATTTTTATTTCTATTTTTTGGTGTTTTGAGATAGGGTTTCTCTGTGTATCTTTCGCTGTCCTGGAACTCACTCTGAAGACCAGGCTAGCCTCAAATATTACAGAGATCTACCTGTCTCTTCCTCCCAAATGCTGGGATAAAAGGTATGAACCACCAAACCCAACTACTCTATTTCTTTTTTTTTTTTAAGGATTTTTGTAGTCAAAGACTATTTGTTCATTTCCTGGCCATCCAGACACAAATAATCACAGAGAAACTATATCCATTACAATACTGTTTGGCCAACGACTTAGGCATATTGCTAGCTAGTTCTTACATTTAAATTAACCCATTACTATTAATCTGTGTATTGCCACAGTGCTGTGGCTTACCGATAGGTTCTGGCATCTCTCCCCTTCACCAGCTACATTGGTCCTCCTGTCTGTTTTTCTGCCAATACCAGGCTGTTTTCAGTACTGTAGTAGAGTTTGAAGTCAGGGATTATGATGCCTCCAGAAGTTCCTTTATTGCACAGGATTGATTTGGATATTTTGGGTTTTTACTTTTCCATATGAAGTTGTTCTTTCAGGGTCTGTGAAGAATTTTGTTGGGATTTTAATGAGCATTACATTGAATCTGTAGATTGCTTTTGGTAAGTTTGCAATATTTACTATGTTAATTCTACCTACTGAAGAGCATGGGAGATCTTTCCATTTTCTGGTGTCTTCTTCAATTTCTTTCTTCAAAGATTTAAAGTTCTTGTCATACAGGTCTTTCACTTGTTTGGCTAGAATTATTCCAAGATATTTCATATTATTTGTGGCTATTGTGAAGGGTGTTGATTCTCTGATTTCTTTATCATCCCATTTATCATCTGTGTAAAGGAGGGCTATTGATTTTTTTCAAGTTAATGTTTCATCTTGCTACATTACTGAAAGTGTTTATGAGTTGTAGAAGTTCCTTGGTAGAATTTTGGGGGTCACTTATGTAAACTATCATATCATCAGCAAACAGTGAGAGTTTGACTTCTTCTTTTCTGATTTGTATCCCCTTGATCTCCTTTTGTTGTCTTATTGCTCTAGCTAGAACCTCAAGTACTATATTGAATAGATGTGGAGAGAGTGGACAACCTTGTCTTGTTCCTGATTTTAGTGGGATTGGTTTGAGTTTCTTTCCATTTAGTTTGATGTTGGCTGTCAGCTTGCTGTATATTGCCTTTATTATGTTTAGGTGTGTTCCTTGTATCACTGCTCTCTCCAAGACCTTTATCATGAAGGGATGTTGTATTTTGTCCAAGGCTTTTTCAGCATCTAATGAGATGATCATGTGGGGTTTTTTTCAGTTTGTTTATATGGTGGATATACATTACATTTTAAATGAGCTGCACAAACACAATACCTTAAACAAGAACATAAATACATATACACAATGTAACAAATTGATCTTAAATTTGTATCAATAGACCAAGATCCATACCAAGGCAAAGTATTCATATTTATATCATATCCCCCTTTAAATGAAAACAAACATTTATAAACAATTATTTTGGGAATTTGGGTGTAGTTTTTTCCAAACTGCTTCCTGCTGTCTGTTGGGTAAAGTATTTTTAAGGTTCATGGATAATTTTCCGGGCAGCTTGCTCTATCAAACCTCATTAGCCTGGGAGGAATCCACAAGTTCCCATCCTCTGTGAAAAAAAAAAAGCAGAACCTCTTTTCCAAAGTAACATGTCCTTAGACTCAAATTTTGAAGTCAAACTATTTTTAAAATATATATGTTGGTTGAACTTAGCAGCCCCCAGAATCAAATGTCTCTATGCAGTCAAAAACTTTAAAAAAAAACACAATAATATACATAATACAGACTCTCTGTGTATATTCCAGCTTTACATGGCTTATTTTTTTTACTCCTTTAATCTATGACTGTCTATACTCTTTTACATTACTTTTATTGTCTCTTTCAAAACTTTGTTTATTTTTAAAAACTGTTTACTTCTTTTTATAACTCTTGATACTCTTTTTCTTCTCTCTTCCATGCCTACATACATTTTTTAAAACACATTGTGTCTTGTTTAGAGGTTTTTTATGACTAAATCTGTCCTATTGTATATCTGATATCCTTTTCTGACAAGGAGCACTTTTAAAATGGTAAGCAGTGTGGTCACAGTGGCTCTGGATACTGGCTCTACCTCTCCCAGTCTTTTAACATGGCAGAGGTATGTGCACTGCAGTCTATGTCACCATTAAGAAACTAGTAGCATGTTGCTCAGAATCCCATTCAAATGCTCCATGACAGGACCAGCTCTAGCCAAGAAGGTGACTCTTAAAGAAGATGCACAGTTTTTGCTGCTAATGCTGAGTCGGGAAGCCTTCTTTTAAAGGAACACACCTGTGCTTGCCTCTAGCAAACAAAGTCCATCCAAGAAAATACTGCTACCAAGAATCCATGCTTAACTCTATTCCTTCCCAAGCTCTCTCAGGTTTTATGTAGATGTAGTTGGTCAACATTGACATCACTTGTAGGCAGAAACTGCTTGTTCATTTCCCTGCCACCCAGACCCAAATAATCACACAGGAACTACATTAATTACAACACTGCTTGGCCAACAACTTAGGCATAAACCTAGCTACTTCTTACATCTTAAATTTATGCTTTCTATTAATCTGTGAATCACCATGAGCATGTGGCTTACCAGTACATCCTGGCATCTGTCTCCTTCAGCATCTACTTGGCATCTCCTTGACTCTGCCTACTCTCTATATATACATCTCTTCCAGCCTGGCTATATTCTGCCCTGCCATTGGCCCAAACAGCTTTATTCATCAAGCAATAAAAGCAACACATATACAGAAGGACATCCCACATCAGACTTTCTCTATCCTTTTTCTTTTCTCTCACAAGTCTATGTATAGTTTTAAACACACTGTAAACTTTTTAGAGGGATTTTTTCATCTGAATCTGTCTCTGCTATCTTTTTCTGACCACATGAGTCTTTAATCTGCTAAGTGGCATGGCTAGGATTAAAGCAGCAGCTTTGATGGCTGGCTCCACCCCATTCCTTAGTTTCATGAGAGTCTAATTTCATGAAAGAAATATTGGTGGGAGCCATGTTTATTGCCACAACTCTACAGAGTTTCTAAGTCCATGCCACCACTAAGAACCATGCTACTGGCTAAGTGTTTGGTGGCAGGGCCTCTTAAAAGAGCCACCATGTGGTTTTTACTGCTAATGTTGAGTCAGAAAGTCTTTTTTTAAAGGAGCTGTGGCTCTGCTTGCCACCAGCAGACAAAGACTACCAGAGTAAAGATGGTTACCAAGAAGCTGCTCTTGACTCTGTTTTTATCTTTCTAGAATCCTATTTTTTAAACTTTCTCAGGGTTTATGTGGAAATTATTGCCAAACATTTGGATGCCATTTGTAGCACAAATGTCTAGTTTCTAAGTAAGATAGACTTCCCTTATATGAAAAACAAAAACCAATCTGTACCTAGTTATCAGCCCACATGGCCTATTCCCTTCCTTAGGAACAACCTGTTTTGACAATTGCCATGGATGGTGATGATGATGATGATGATGATGATGATGATGATGATGATGATGGTGTGTGATGGTTAAATTTAACTATTGATTTGTCACAGTCTAGAATTTCCTGGGAAGAAAGTCTCAGGGAGGGGAGTATCTAGATCAGGTTGGCCTGTGAGCATGTCTGTGGGAGCTTGTCTTCGTTGTTAATTGAGGCAGGAAGATCCACCCTGGAATGTAGGAGGCACCATTACATGGTCTGAGCTCTGGAATGAATAATAAAGAAAGCTGGGTGAGCACTAAACATGTATACATTCATTTCTCTCTGTACTTAACTGTCACTGTCATATGACCAGCTCTTTCTTCAAGCTCCTGCTGCTGTAACTATGAGGCAATAATGGACTATAACCTAGAATTCTATGCTAAAATAAGCTTTTCACAGCAACAGATATGAATCCAAGATAGTGAATGTGCATATATATATAAATTTCCACAAATGCAAATATAAATTCTACTATTAGTATAAGATTTTGTGCACTGAAGTGTTTTATTGTTTATGTTGAAACTTATTCCATAGCTTTACATTTCATATAGCATACTTTAATAACTATATAGTATTCCATTGTATGAATAACGTTTCTACAATGTACTTTTGATAAACATACCTATTATATGAACATATTTCTTTCATCTTTTCTATTCAAAACAAGCTACTGTTATTCCTTTAATTTAAAAAATATTTTACACATATTGGATAAACTTATGAGTGAAATTTTATCATTGTTGATCTAATTGTTTTACATACACTCATTCAAAAATATTTAAAAATAGAGATTATATCATGTACCAGTAGTGAAAACAATGGTCAGGGCTATTCTAGTATTAGTTTCCTACACTTTAGCACTAATGATTCACTTAATCTTTAAAATAAATATTTGGGAAATGGACTCATTCTCCTCATAGGCAAAGAAGTCAAATCACAGAAGTACGCACTGACTTGCTCAGTGCGACACCACCAGTAACTGAGCTGGGACTGAGACCAGGCAGGACAATTCCTTGTTCATTGTCCACACACCATTTTGCATACTGTATTTTTTTCACCATTCTTGGGTGTTCCACCATCACACATCAACTCATAAAAGAAAAGCCTCATTGCTCTTTAGAAGGTTTTTGTCCTGGCAGTAATGATGTACAACTTTAATCCCAGGACTTGGGAGTCACAGGTGGATCTCTGAGTTTCAGGCCAATTTTGTCTATAGTGTGATTTCCAGAAGAGTCAGGGCTACAAAGAGAAATGCTGTCTCTGAAAAAAAAGTTGAACATATAAAAATATGTTCACTGAATAGTTGGTCTTACTTTCAAATGACTGTCCATGATGTACTTCCTAAATCCTAGGTTTCCTAAAAGAAAGTTGAATCTGAAGTAGCCAAAAGGTCAAGAGAAATGAAAACAGAAAAATAGGAAGGATAAAGGAGAGGATGATGTGGATTTGATTTCAGTGTACTCCGGCTTTGGAGTCAGGGGCTCTCTTGACAATCATGTGAGGATTAAGATCACTGTGTCATTTCAGCTGCAGTTATTTTCTTGGTTGCTTCCTCAGTCCTAACTTTCACTCAATGACACTTATATTTATAAAATGCAAATTTTGCTTTGGTCCTTTAAATTTTTCACCTAATTTATTTTATTTCATTTTACTTAGGATTAAGCCCAGGACCTCAGATGTGCTAGGCAGGGATCCTACCATTGTACCACATCTCAGCCCTTTGAACTTTCCCCTGGAGTCTTTCAATGACTCTTACTATATATGAAGATCTGTACCCTCAGTGGCCACGACAGAGACAGTTGTTGCCAATCCCTCTACCCTTGGAGTCTCTTCACACACCCAAAACCACTGTCTTAGTTAGGGTTTCTATTACTGTGATAAAACACCGTGACTATAAACAACATGGAAGGTGCTGTGGGACAATGGTCTTGTACCCTGTAAAGATTTGTTACTTGTGTTTTAATAAAACACTGATTGGCCAGTAGCTAGGCAGAAAGTATAGGCAGGGTGACCATGCAGGAAGTAGAGGTGGGGCAATGAGAACAGGAGAATTCTGGGAAGAGGAAAGGGTCAGTCTGCAGTCATAACCCAGACACAGAGGAAGCAAGATAAGAATGCCTCATTAATAAAAGGTACCAAGCCATGTGGCTAACATAGACAAGACTAATGGGCTAATTTAAGATGTAAGAATTAATTAATAAGAAGCCTGAGCTAATAGACCAACCAGTTTATAATTAATGTAGACCTCTGTGTGTTTCTTTGGGACTGAATGACTGTGGGACTGGGCAGGACAGAAACCTCAGTCAACAGGGAGAGGGCTTATTTCATTTTACACTTCCAGATAACAGTCTATCACTAAGGAAAAGTCAGAACAAGAGTTCAAGCTAGGAATCTGAAGGCAAGAGCTGATGCAGAGGCTGTGGAGAAGTGTTGGTTGCATGCTGGTTTTCTCCTCAAGTCTTGCTTACCCTGCTTTCTTGTATCACCCAGGGCTACCAGCCCAGAGGTGGCATCACCCACAGTGAGTTAGAACCTCCCATATCAATCATCAATTAAGAAAATGTTCCATAGACTTGCCCTCAAGATTTGCAAGTCCAGAGAATTTGCTGCTCTTGCAAAGGTTTGAGATCTGATTCTAGTACCCACATTGGGTGACTCACAATTGCCTATGACTACAGTTCTGGCGATCCAGTGCCCTCTTCTCATCTCTGTGGGCATTTTCATGCAAGTGATGTGCTTGCATACACTCATACATACATACATACATACATACATACATACATACATACATACCCCTAAAATAAAATACATCTTTTTGGAGGGATGGTGATAGACATTGACCTCTGGGCTGCACAGTTTCTTTGTTCTGTTCTTAGAAAAAAAACATCATGAAATTGCTATCTCATTATTCTAATTCTGTCCCTGGGCCATGGTCACTCATATTTGGGCTCCCACATAAACCCCACATTTTATTGCTTTGAAGTGAGAGCTGTTTCTTTTGTTAACAATCCCCAGATGATGAGGACAAGAATCAACATGAACTAAGGCTAAAACATCCACATGTAGGTGAAAATGATGACATTCACGCTGTATTTTAAGCAGTATTATAACTGAGGGATGAACAGTTGCCAAAACAGACACCAGCAGGAAAGACACTCTGTCCAAAAGATGCCATCAGCACAAGTTTCAGAAAACCACTGTTTGAAGAAAAGAGACTCCCTAGAGGTAACCAAGTCTTTGAGATCTTGGCCTCGTCCCTCAGGGAAATGTTGGCAGGACTTCTACTCACTATTTTGGCAAGTTTTGTCATTTGTTGGTCTTCTGTAATGAAGCAGGTTATTGAAATAGGTGCCTCCGTGGAGAGAAAGACTTCCAGCTTGGCATTTACCTGTGGTGAGAATTTTATCAGCAAGAAATTATGAAAAATGAGTTCATAGCATATCATAGAGGCTGTCTCTGACTCGTGTCTATCAATAAAGAGGTGGGATTATACCTATGGTATTGGGGTTCCTGCAATGTGCTCTTTGAACTTAGCATAAAGGGCTATTTCTCCAGACCCTATCCAGATGTAACCCCAAACCTGATCACCACAAATAGGAGAAAATACCAGAGACTTATTTCTAGGAAGAAATGTGTTTGTTATTATCAAAGAAAGGGACACTGGGCTGACTGAACATTCAGGAACTAACCAGAGATTTATTTAGTGGATAATAGACCTTTTTCTACTGGTCTATAGCTGTGAGTTTTTTTTTTTTTTTAATTTATCTCCACAATGTCACTTAGTGAGAAACAAAGTAAAGGCTGATTCTTCTTCATAAGCAAACATGGAAAGGTATGTCTTGTCTCTCACACTAGAAGCTTTGGATTGTCCATATGTGTCTTCTCTCATCTTAAGCTAGCACACATTAGAACTCTAATATCAAACAGCTATCTACAGGGAGACAAAATGAGGCTTTGAAACAACACAGGCCCCAAGGACAGTGTCTTAGTTAGGGTTTCTATTGCTGTGATGAAAGCAATATGATCAAAAAGCAAATTGGGAAGAAAAGGATTTATTTGGCTAACACTTACAATATGAACACCATATTGCTGTTCATCACTGAAGGAAGTCAGGACACGAACTCAAACAGGACAGGAACCTGGAAGCAGAGGCTGATGCAGAGGCCATGGAGGGGTGCTGCTTATTGGCTTGCTCTTCATGGCTTGCTAAGCCTGCATTCTTATAGAACCCAGGACCACCAGTCCAGGGGTAGCACCACCCACTATGGGCTGGGTCCTCCCCTATCAATCACTAATTAAGAAAATGTCCTAAAGCTAGATCTCATGGAGGCAGTTCCTCAGCTGAGGCTCCTTCCTCTCTGATGACTCTAGCTAGTGTCAAGTTGACACGCAAACCAGCCAGTAGAGTCAGCAACCCGAGAAACATCTCATCTCAGTACTTAAGCAGATATCTGCAATCTCAGTGTCTCCTCTTTCCCAGGCAAGATCTGACTGGCGTATTCTGCACACTTGGCTGCCAGATTTGCAAGCATTCCTGCTGGCATGCCCAGGTTTAGTTAAAATGCCCTATGCACATGTCCCTGCCACTCTTTGCTCACATCTGTCCCCATGATGCTCTAATCCTTCTGATGTCGCACTTCTAGAAGAGATGCTTCATCCCTATGCAGTAAGATGGTACCGGCTTTATCTCTGAAATCCTGGGCCTGGAATATAGCTGGTGCTCTAAAGGGCTGAATGGAACTAAGATAGATGTGACTCATCAATTAGCAGATCCAGGGGATCTTTAGATAAGACCCTGTGTAGGCTCCTAATATAGTAGATAAAACTGTGAGATCCAAAATAGATGGAGGGGTGGCCCAATATCATGTATCATGTGGGTTGCAGGGTGGGGTCTGGAATTCAGTTCTCCTAATTCTTAATCCTGGAATTCCTTATCCAAGTTAAATAAAAACTATGGATCATGCATTTACTATATGCAAGGTTCTATGAAATAAGCATGGCTCATGAACTCAAGCAATTTCTATTTCTAGAGAAAAGGAACATATACACATACACGCACATTTATATGTTTCATACATATATTTATGCAATATAGTTTAATGTAAACAGAGCTTTTGCAAAAATAAATTGAGCTGGAGCCCAGGTGTAACATGAGATTGATTCCAGGACAATTGTACCAGACAGTCTGGGTGCTTTGAGCTGCTTCATGGTGGCCTCTCTCCGGTGGCATCAGTTGTGTCAGCCACACAGTCTCTCCCTCGTGCTCATACATCTCATCTTCAACAAGAATTTAGTGTTTACTGCTTCTAACTCTGTCCTGGTGTCAGGGAGCAACTCAGCATTTATGCAAGCCCCCTGGAAGGGAGGCGACAGGCTTCTAGGGAAGCATCCCACAGATGAAGGGCAATACTCATTAGATGGACACCCAAGCCTTCCACCCCTTTGGGGGACAGGGGCACTGTTGTGAAACATTTTCCCATCTTTGGGTATGGGGTCTTAGGTGAAACTGACTCATGTAGCCTACGCAAGGGCGATGTGCAGAGCATAGAAGACATTGGCAACTCCCCCCTTCCCTCGCTCCCTCCCTGCACCTCAAATATGTTCCCCAGAAACCTTGGCTCACTCTATTCTATATGGAAACCAAAATCAGAACATGAAGTCAGAGGTACAAGATTACCCTGAGATTTTCTATGGGCTCCCTCTTCTGTGTGTCTGTGTGTGTAAAATAATATTCACCACTGCATTGATGTAAAGACATATAACATTGAGAGAGGATCTGCTACCATTTACTCATCTTGCCTTCTGAGTTTTAAACATTTCTTTTATGATATATTCATTCCTGTGTATGTACACAAACATGCAAGCATAGACAGATGCCCACAGAGGCATGAGATCTGGAGCCGAAGTTATAGGCTGTTGTAAACCACCTGACATAGGCACTGGGAACCCAACAAAGGTCCTCCGAAGGAATGGCTTGCACTCTCAACCCCTTGCCATCTCTCCAACCCTCTTTCGATTCTAATAGCATTGAAAATTAAACATCTCCATGGACCCCTTAACAAGTCACGGGGCCTAACAGATACATCTGCTGTGAAGAAGAGTGCACACAGAGAAAGGAAGGCCACAGAATACCATGACTGGAGCTAAGCCATAAACATTATGAACACACTCAGATTAATATGAACAGACTCGGGCATGATCTTCCTACACTTTGAATCAGGTTATTAGTTTTTAAAATACTCATCTTTATTATAGAAGAAAATCAGATTTAATACAAGAACTGTGAATATTGCAAAACTATTAAGAATAGCAGTTTATTTTGCCAGTCATTATAAGCCCTGCACTGTGGCACACTTCCTGCTGGTCATATTGAGTGGGCTTGGTTTGGTGTTTGAATCATTTGAGTTAGTGATATTTAAACCCAGGAGACTTCTGCCTGGGGGCTACAGGAATATTTTTCTTTCCTTCCTTTTTCTTCCTGGCATCTTTTGCTGAGGATAGGACTATGCCTTTTGTCTGGCAGTGACTTTTGACTGGAAACTCATTACCTTCCCCTTAAACACCTGTGTTGTCATTTCCGTGTCCTGTGGAGGGTGAAAATCCACATGCTGTGGGCTGGAGAGAGGCTCAGCTGTTAACAGCAGGCAATGCTCTTGATCCAACACCTCTGTCCTCAGGCACTGTGTTCATATGAACTTACCTACACACAGACTTACACAGAACTGAAAAGAAAAGAAATCGGTTTTATAGTTCCACATACTGTAGTCTGTTTGTGTGTAACACACACACACACACACACACACATACACACATATGAATCTTATTAGGCTTGTTTAAGGGTGCATTCTGTGTAGTCCAACAATGGCTATCTCATACTGAAGGACTAAGAATCTGGTAGTTGTTCAGTCCCAATCTGGTGCTGAGTCCTGTAGTGTCCCTGGAAGAGCGGCTGTTCTTCAGGCTACATTAGAATCCCAAAGAAGTTGGTTCTAATGTCCATGAAGAAATCCTGTAACCCCACGCTAGATGGATTTCCAGTAAGGATGAGGGTAAGTACGCACAAAGCAAAGTTTCCTCCTTCCACGTCCATTTATATAGGCTGCCACCAGAAGGTGTGGCCCGGGTTTAGGGTAGGTTTTCCTCTTTCAAATATTCTGACTAAGAAAACCCTTCTAAGTGTGTCCAGCAGCTGGGTTTTAGCTTATTCCAGATGTGGTCAAAATAACTCAGATTAACCGTCACAAGTCCCTTTTCCCATTTCCTAGTCCTGTCTGCTGTAGAGCACACCTGTAAATTCTCCCCTGCATCTAGCGTGATGCTTTTTCTCTACCTGACGTGACTTTCTACAAGTTCGCCTATCGTGTCACACGCTCTACCTTCTAAGGACTTCTCTTCCTTTCTTAATTCTGAGTATTTTCCACACACCTCTGCTGAAGAATTTTATCAGGTGACTCTGTTGGTGTGAGTGCTCCATCTGCGGGACCTCCAGACCATCCCTTGTGTTGGTCTTCTTCCGGGATCTATGAAGTTTTCTCCTTGGTTGTTCTTGATGGAAGCCTGGGGCATCCTCTGAGCTACAAAGGCCCTCATGGGGGCATAGTGGTTGAGTGGTTCAGTTGTGGCGTGGTAGATTTGTTGTATCTTTTCACTTGGTCAACAGCTCACTCAGGCATCCTTAGCACGTCCCACAAGCCAGCCCACTCAGCCATGGTCTTCTGGTAACCCAGATTTCACCACAGGCCAGAGGAATCAGTGAACATTTTTTGAGGTGGGGTGGGGGTGTTTCGTCTTATGCTCTATAGTGCAGTCATCATGGGGAATCAAGGTGGAAACCCAAGGCAGGGACCTGAAGGCAAAACCTGAAGCAGCAACGGTGAGGATCGCTGTTTATCAGCTTGCTTCTCAGCCAATTTTCTGCCAGAATTTTACAATCTGCCTTCTGACAAATAAATCTGAATTTATTTAAAGTCTCCCTCCCAGCCAGGCCTGGTGGTCCATGTCTAGAATCCTAGCAATAAAGAGGATGAGATAGAGATTATCCACCTGCAACTTTAAGGCCAGGTTCCTGATCAGCAAGGGCTACAGAGTAAGACACTGCTTAAAATAATGATAAAATAAATAAAGATACAAATGTATACATAAATAAAATGAATAAAATCTGCACCCTTCCTTTTACTCTCTGGTGATTATAATATAGATATTTAATCAGAGGCACACTCAGAACTTAGAGAGAGAAACATTGAATGGGTTGAAATTGTTTAAAAGTATATGTTTGTACATTTTTTCCTGAGGAGAGTCCACAGCTTTCATCAACTCATAAGGGAATCTTAGCCTCAAGGAAGCTTGAGAGCAATTGCTTCAAATCATCTTGAATGTCTCCTAAATTAAATCCAGCCCTTAGTGGCACATCAGGAGCTGCAAATTTAGGTTTTGAGACATTGCCTCTGCATCTTTCCTGGTGTCTGTAGGAGCTCAGAGGGAAGTGGCCAGTCAGGGGTGCCACAAACATGACTCCAAAGAAATTCTTTACAGTGACATGTGTGGGTAGTTGGGGGTTTGGTGGAGTTGCAGAAAGGCTATTGAAGGGATCAGTTGAGAGGAAAATATAGCCAGTCAGGTCCTGGCTGTTCTCTGTACCCCATTTTTCACCTCTACTCCCTTGGAACTTGATAGCATGGAAACATAAAATAAACAGAATACACACAAGGGAAGAACAGAAAGCATGGCAAGAGATTTGGTGGGGTGGGTTACCTTCTGATGATTAAAGGTTTAATTCACCAGGAAAATACAATCATTTAAAATTTTATACACATACATTTAAAAAAAGGACTGAGGGAATGGCTCAGTCAGCAAAGTGCTTGTGGCACAAGCATGAAAACTTGAGTGTGGATCTCTGGCACACAAATAAAAAGCCAGGTGTGTCTTTGGGATCTCAGTGCTGATAAGGCAAAGACAGGGGTATTTCTGGGGCTCACCTTAGTAAACTCTAGGTTCCCTGTCTCAGGGGCTAAAAGCAAGACAGACAACACCTGAGAAGCAGCATCTGCCATTGACCTCTGACCTCCACACACCAACTCAGACATGTACATACACACACGAACATGTATAAACACATACACACACACGCACACACAGTTAATGCCCTCCAAAAAATAAGCCAACTTCATAATCTTAAAAAAAATAAAAATCAAACATTGGCAGAAATGTAAGAATACTTGAGAAAATTCATCATCAAAGAAAGAATGTTTTTAACAATTGAAGACTAGTATGTGTTACCTATGAGTGTGTTTTCACAAATAGTCCCCTGTCAGGTGACTTACCACAAACTAAAGTCCAGGAAGCAAATGCTTCCAACGCCACAGAAGAAGGTCAACAGATTGAGACGCAAACCCACCCCCATCTGGCCCCCAACTCGACACTTTCCAGGGGATCTTGCTAGCAAGAACGGAGGAAGATATTGCAGAACCAAAATCTGTTTTTAAATCTACATAATTCATTTTGTTGAATATTTCTCTTCTCCTCAGTGGCAGCTCCTTGCTATTTTCCCCCACCTGTTAATTACTTGGGGCTTGTGTGGGGGCGGACTTGGCTTCCCACAGCAGCCCAGGCAGGTTGTCACACTGTCAAGGATCCCTTCATTAACAAGCCGTCAATATGCTGCCAACAGCCGCCATTTGGTTTGTTCGGGGAGCGGAGCTGTGGTGTGGAGTCTTGGCTCGATCAATTAGAGGAATTTAAAAAAAATAAAAAAACGGCAAGAGGCAGATGTCTTCCAGTCTGTTCTCCGCAACAGACTTGGGATATGGCGTGGGCTTCAGCTGGAAGGAGGGGGAGTTTAAAGAAAGTGTCAAGGAGGAGGCAGCTAACAGAAAAGTATGGCAAGCAAGACGGAAGCACTGAGAGAAGCAGGCGTCTCGTGCCGCGGGGTTTCTGAGTGATTCTAGCTGTGGCCATGTCCTTACCGCAGTGGACAGCTCAAAATCAAGCTTTAAAAATGGTTACAAAGCCACCAGTCCGAGGTTTAAAGTGAAAGGTGCCATTTGCCTACAACCTTTTCAAAGTCACCCTAATGAAGCAGAGATGATCTGCCAGTCCCTGGCAGCCCTTTTCACGAGCCTGCACTCTTTCTGTTAATTGGCACTGTCAACCTCTTAGCCTCCAGGTCCCCAGGCTTTCCAGTCCCAGCATGCCGTCAGACATGTAGCTTTTCAGAGGACCTTGTGTAAAAGAACAGCAGAAACCTCGCTTCTGAGCAATTGTTTCCAAGGCTTGAGTCGCAATAAAAACTTTATTTTGTTCCTGTAGTTACAGATGCTGCTCCTGAATCTCTCTCCACAACACCAAGCAGCCGTGCCCACCTAAAGTGTGCTCAGATTCTCTCCAACCAGAAAGACCTCAGGACAGAAAACGATTTCCAAAGTTTGCCTCCGAGCTGCCTTTGTTGGAAAGTGAGTATGCACTACTCAAGGTTTCAAGAGCTAATAAAATACAGTCTGTTATAGAGGTATAGAGGTGCACACCTCTGTGATCCCAGCTCCTGAAAAAGGAAAGAGGAGGATCAGAAGTGCAAGGCCCAGCTGGAAAGAAGGCTTGGAGGTTAAGGGCACTGGCTGTTCTTCTAGAGGAGCCAGGTTCATTTTCCACCCACAGGACAGCTCACAACCCTATCTCAGGGGATCCAACACCTTCTTCTGGCCTCCATGCGCATCAAATGAGCACACAGGCATACATAAAAGCAAAACGCCAAATACATTAGAAAAATTCGAAAAGTTCAAGGTCACCCTCGGCTACATAGTGAGTTGGAGGCTAGTCTGGGCTACATGAAACCTTTGTAGAGTGGTGGGGAAGAGACCCTAAATTATGTTCACTTATTTTATACTCTGCCTATTTTCCTGTGACATATGACATTTGTGGACTAAAATTCTTGGAAAGAAGACACAAGCACAGGTTGGCCAGAATGTCAATGCTCTCATCAACTAGTGAGTTAAGAAAATGGCAAAAATCAAATCTGCACGTGCAAATAGTGACAAGAATCCCCTTAGGGGATTGTGACTCTGATGGGAGACATGGCATCACACACATTCTAGATTGTTTGGGAGTTAAATATCTCAAATTTCTTAATGTTTGGAGGGACAAGATGATGTTTTGCTTGGTTGTAGGCTTTATTTAAGCTATATATATTCTACAGCTAACTCCTGGGTTAACTCCTAGCTAAGTAAGTGAGAAGGAAATCTTCAGAAATAACAGAAGATGGGTAAGCGAATGGAGAGGAAGGGGTCTGTTACTCAGTCCAAAAGAAAAGACCTGTCAAAGCTGGACCAACAGAAAGGAGAAAATCAGAAAGAAATCCACGTGCATCGGTAATCATGACAAATGGAAATGGAATGACTGATTTAAAATAAAGATGATTCAAGCTGGGCTGTGGGGGAGAGGCTCGGAGAGTGCCTGCCATACCAGCATGGCAAGCCAAGCAAAGGACTGATTCTGCAAGCCTGTCTAGAGATGTCGTGAAAATAAGCAACCATCAGGAGGGCACAGGAAGTTATCTATTTCCGTCTTTCTTTCTTTCCTTCATCCCTGCCTCCCTCCTTCCCTTCCTTCCTGCTTTTCTATTTCTCTTTTCTTCTTTCTTTCTTTCTCTCCGTCTGTCTTATTTCTATGAGATATTCATAAAAATGGATTGTTTTAGAGGTCATAGAAGAGGAAAATTAATGCAGATGATGCAAAGAAAGAAATACAAACAAACAAAAAAATGGTTGGCCCTGAGCCCCACCCAAAAAGGAACACGCCTGCTGCAACCAGAATGAGGGAGAACATCTCTTGGAAGTGTGCAGGTGACTACAGAAAGAGAATGGCAGGGCAACACACCCTTGTCACAAGCTGGGTATCAGTGTTTGGTTTTCTGCATAATTCATAGTACAGAAAGCATAGATTTAATGGTGCAGAACTGGGAATCTGAACACACTCGCATCCAAATCATAACCTTAGCACCCATTCACTCTACAGCCTGTGGAAAACAATATTAGAGACAGTCTAATGTGACCCTCAATAGAATCATGATAGTATGCAGACCCACATCCAACCCACATATGTGACAATATATGCAAAGGCTGACCCTAAAGCTGCAGTCCCCACTAAACTCTGCAAGCCCAACTCACTATACAGATTGTATGGCCCCAAAGAGGAGAGAGGAGAGAGGAAAACATGGTGACTCTCTTTATGCATTCACTTCACCTTGCTCAGAAGTATTCTGTCTTTTAATTCTTTACTAAGCAGGGGGAAAGAACCAACCAAACTAGCTGGTGTCATATTTTCTGAGTGCTGGTGAAACACAATCCACTCTCTCAGTTTCTGCCAGCACTGTTGAGGCTCTGATATTCCAAATGCCTATAGATTTTAGGAATGCTCCAGCCTCTAGCCTGTAAGACATTTGGAAGAACAAATTTGTATGGTGGCAGAGAGAAGGCTCAGAATGGAGACCCAGAAAGTCCAAACAGTAAGCTAAGGATGATGAGGTCACCTTTGAACACTTTCAACAGCTCTGAACAGGTTTTGCATGAAGTCTGGTGAGCAAAGAACCCTGCCTGGTAGATGAAGGGTCCTGAAAGGCCCTTTCCGGAGCCAGAAAGTTGTCAGGGACCCAAAATTCATTCCTCCAACTACACAGAGAATATTTACAGGACATCTATGTGCCAAGCAAGCTGGTAGGTATTGGGATATGGCAGTGATCAAAGCAGGCAATGTTGGGGTTGGAGAAATGGCTACATGGTGAGAAGTGTGCACTTCTCTGGAAGTGGACTGGGTTTAGTTCCCAGCACCCATGCCAGGCAGCTCAGAGCATCCTGTAACTCCAGCTCAGGGCATCTGGTGCCATCTTCTGGCCTCTGAAGACATCAGCATGCACATGCACAGACACACTGCACATCATTTAAAAAAATGAAAATAATTCTTTAAATAAAATTGCTGCAGGAGCTCCTTCCACTCCTTCAGCCAATAGCCTTTGAGATACCAGCCTACTGGGGCGTGGTCTCTTTCTCTTTAAAAAGCAGTGGCAGCCCTCCTCTCACTCTCTCTTGCTTCAGACTCCTTTCCTGGTAGAGGGCTATTGTCTAGGATGGTGTTCTGTAAGTTTTTTCCCCTCAAATAAATAACCCTTTTAATAATAATTCCAAATTGGTATGGTATTGATTTGCACTTTATCTGGCGCCCAACGTGGGACCCGAACCCATGACTCTGAGATTAAGAGTCTCATGCTCTACTGACTGAGATGATCCTTCGGGGTTCCTGATTCATGAAAGAGTCTGCAAGACATACAGAAGAAAGTGACTGAACTGTCTTTGAAATTCCCTGCTTCATGGAAAAGTCTGCTGGATACTATGGGCCTATAGGCTGAAGATGGATGCCCCAATGATACAAAATAACTTTGAGTGACTATCCAGGAAGTGAGATGTCTCTGTCACTTCTAGAGTTTTGGACTTCTTGTTTACTTAGGTAATATATATCTTTCTGGAATCTTTGATGGAGTTGAAGAATGGATAGTTATAGTTTTCCTTTGTTATGATAAAAGATAAAGTAGATATAAATATGGTAACTGTAATTCTTGCTTGATAACTGTTTTGTTATATATAATTTTACTATGTTAAAGTGAAAGCCTTTCTTTTTTGTTTAAACAGAAAAAGGGGAAATGGTGTAGGAAGTTCTTCTGTATTTGTGTTGCTTTCATTGGTGAATAAAGAAACTGCCTTGGCCTTTTGATAGGGCAGAATCAGGTAGGCGGAGTAGACAGAACAGAATGCTGGGAAGAAAGCAGTGTGACAGATGCCATGAAACTCCTGTCTGAGACTGACGCTAGTTAGGAAGCTTTTCTGGTAAGCCACGACCTTGTGGTGAACACAGATTAATAGAAATGGGTTAGATCAAGAGTGAGAGTTGGCCAAGAAGAGGATAGATATAATGAGCCAGGCAGTAATTTAATTAATACAATTTCTGTGCCATTATTTCAGGGGTTAAGGTAGCCGGGTGGCTGGGAGCCATGAGGCTGGGACAAGCCAGGTAGTGGGACACAGCCGCTGCTCCTCCTACTACAAAAATAGACAAACTAGCTGCTTTTGAGCAACTAAGATTTAATAAAACATAAACATATATTAAGTACTGTGGGGAATAGATAAGGATAATGCAGGGAGGGGAGACATGGGGACAGCTATATGAGGGGTGAATAGGCTCCTTAGAGAAGGCTTCACAGGGAGGATGCAGAGGTAGGGGACTAAGAAAAACAATGATGGGAGCCACATGGCTATCTGGAAAAGAGCAAGCCAAGCTTGGGAAGTAACAATCTCGAG
>PVIU01007249.1:0-30000 GCA_004026605.1 Ondatra zibethicus | reverse complement strand
AAGCCAGATCCACCCTTCTCTGCTCTGGCCATGTGGCTTCCTCTGGCCTCACCTCCATCTCCCTTCGCCCCATACCTGCCAGGACTTAGATTCATGGGATAGTCTATTTACTCATCCTGATTTTTAAATATTTCCAAAGTTCAAACTCTATAACCAACTCTACCAGGCTGTGTGCATTTTACCTCAAGCAGACAGCTAGAATAACTCAGAACACTTTTATCTCAACAAACTCTCATCTTTCAAGCCAGTGTCTCCCATCTCTCCTCATAGTAAGATTCTCTATCAAAGCACTGGGACAACTTCAGGGCATACCACAAGAGCCTTTATTTGGCTTTGATGGGGTCAGGAGGCTGATGGGGAGCACTAGTAAGGATCCTTTACATCACCAAAGATGTGGGCATGGCTCACATGGACTGTTAGTCCCTGTTTCACAATTTTCTCTTCTGTCGCATGTGACAAACAGGGGGTCCTAGGCACATTATCCTCAGGGTAGTAGCAGAGTGAAAGAGAAATGCAAACGTGTGCATATTTCACCCTCTATAGGTTTCAGGGCTGCTGGCATCCATTAGCCAAATCAAGCCACATGAGGGAAAACTATACTCTAACAAATGAAGGTCTACTGAGTCCTGAGGGTCGGATAAGAAGGTTGTTAGAAACTGGGGCGTGAAAAGCTGGACAAAAACGGATGTCCTGGATGCTGACTATTTCAGAAAGACTCCTGTAACACATCTTTTCCCACGGTCTCACACATCACAGCTGTCCCTGCCAAGGTATGACCTCCTTAAAACCAGGAGCTGTAAACAGAAATTGAGCCTGGTCCTGCCCCTGGTCTTTGCAGTGGATGCTACAGTCTCCTAACGGGTGTCATCACACAGCCCATACACACCCTGTGGTAAGGCTGTGAGTGGCATGGAGCACACTTCTAGCACCAGGAGTGGCCACATCCCTCTGAGAGCTCGTGTGCTAACACACCAAGGATGAAGCTCATCAGTGAATGGCGTTCTGCACCAGAACTTGAGCTGGTTCTCTCTTGGCAAAACTCAGAGCATCTGCTGGCTTGAAGAAGCCAGGGCTTATTCTGAATATAAATGAGAGGCCACAGAACCACCAGCAGACATGAGGCAGGAAGCCCGACTATCCCAAAGCTAGGCAGTAGAAGAAGGGGGACAGAATCAGGCACTCTCTGATCTTTCATAGTAGACAACCCCACCTGCCCATGGCATTCTTCCCAGACTGGCTACACTTTTCATCCTACCTCATCCCCCCCCCCACAGTATTTATCACCTGAACTGCGGGTATTCATCTGCTGAGGTGAATCCATATTTCCACACCCGAGTGCAAGCTCCCTGTGAGTAGACTCTACTTTCTTTGCTGCCCCATCATCATAAAACATACTCAGTAAAAACGATGTTGGCTATGTAAACACAAAAGTAGATTATGGAGCTCGGCTTACATTGGATTTCTACTTCTTACCACTAAGAGAATCCAGAGATGCAGTCAGACCACACCAGCTAAATGAATAGTGGGAGGGGGAGGTCCCATGAGAGCAGGAAACATAAGGGCTGCTATCAGATACCAAAGTCTTCATGGAGGGAGAGCATGGAATTCATCCTTTTGGTTCCAGAAGGGAAGTTAGATTAGGACTTGGTGTAAGGAAATGTTTTCTCAGAAGCTGTTCGTGATGATTTGCACTGACATTCGGCAGTGGGCTTCCTGTCACTTGTGCAACGGGTTAATCTAACCAACCAATGGAAACTAGGCTGAGCATGCTGCACAGCGACACGTCAGCGCAGCGGCCGGATGGTTTCCTACATGGAACACGTGACTCTAGCCTTCTCTCTGGGGCCTCCAGACTGCGTGTGCATCTTCCCACCTGAACAGGTGGGGCTGTCTTCTTTGCATATAGGCTTTGTAAAGCTTTTATATTGTCCCTTCCTAGCTTTGGGGCTTAGAGTCCCGCGTCTCCGGGAAAGGCAGGCTAGATAAATGAACTATCCTGAGGTTACACTTCTAAGCGCCCACCTGTGACATATTTCTGGATCAGAGTCTTCAATTTAATATGAATTTCAGAATTGCACAAAGTTTTATACCACAAGGGACATATTACTGTTGCCCTTGTTTTCCAAGTAAAGTAATAAATACTCAAAAGACTTAAGAAGTATTTCCCAGGTCAAGAGACAAGGAAATTCTCAAGTCTGGAAACTGAACCCACGACTCCGGTGTGAAGTTAAAGCTTCTTTACTATCTGAGGAAACTCCTTAATCATGTAATATCTTAAAAGGCCCTTCCAGTTCTGGAAACTAGGACCCCACCCCTTCCACCACAGCTATATAGTTAGTACCTCAGATTTCACAACCAACTGAGCCAGTGAGGAAGGTACCCCACCCTGCAGGACTCTCTAAGCTAACTGCTCCTGTACTGGAGATTCTCCCTCTAGGTTTGCATTTCTCCAACATGCCCTACCTTACCTGTGTCTTCGCACATTCCTGACACCAAAATGGCAAGAGAGGCTGGACCAAGATGGAGAGAGGGCGGGGGGCGCTGGAGAACAGGGTGAGTTCCCTTCTTACATATTAAAACCAGGGGATTATCACTCTGGGTTTGTGTGGCTTGTATCAGGTGGCCCACAGCTAGCCCCCGACCACCACCCAATGCCTTTCCACAGATACTGTTCTGGAAGAAATAGAATTGAAATTACAGTTCCATTTTTTTTCTTATTTAAAGAAATACAGAGTCTCCTAATTGGGAGAATTAGTAAAGCTATTACTTGTTTACCTCCTTACATCCCGATTTCTGCCCCCTCTGCCCCCAGTGAACGATCAGAGAAGCGGTTTTGCAAACACTGTGAAGTTTCCTCTTCTGATCTTGGTTATTATGTTAGCTACCACCACAGCCATGCTGTCTCACAAAACTCCCTAAATCTCAGGAACCTAAGGCAATAATTATTGACTGCTGTAGGTCGAGAGGTCAGGTTTCTGAGAGGAAGAAGCTTGGTGGTGAACTATTGTTTCTGAGGGCTGCCTTTCTTAGACAGGGTCCATCCAGCTCCCTCTGCTTCACACATAAGACTCTGCTCAATGCGTCTCATGGTTCTGGAGACACACTCTCTCCCTCACAGGCCTTCACGCGGCACAAGCACAAGAAAGCACACTGGGACACCTGAATATCTCCCAGTCTCTACTCACACAGGGTGTGTTAACGTTCTACCAGCCGATGCATATCATGTGCTCAAAGTCAAGCGTGAGTAAAATATAACCCATCCAGAATGGTGGCAGCGTGAAGTGTTGGGGCTACCATCACAAAATGGCAGATGCTGACAGACTGAAGCAACAGAAATGTGCTTTCTTGCAGCTCTGCAGCTGGGAACCTAATACCAAGATATCAGCAGGTTTGGGGTCTCCTGAAGCTTCTTTTCTTGGATTGCAGAAGGCCACATTCACACTGAGCTCTGAGGGACCATTTCTATACATTTACAAGTCACAGATACTGATAGGGTCTTTTGTTTCTTGTTGGTTTGTTGTTGTTGAGTTTTTATTGTTATTGTTATCTGTCTTGTTGTTACAGCCCTGTAGTGCTAAGAATCAAACACAAGGCTTTGTACACATTAGGCAAGTACCCTACTGAGCTATAAATATACACCTAACCTGCAGCCTCATTAAAAATAAGGACAGTCTTACTGTCCTTACAAAAATCATGCTGGATTAGAACTCCACCCATGAGACTTCTTTCAGTTGCTTCTATAGAGACACTGTCTCCAAAAACAATTATACTTAAGGCACTGCTTCAGCACATAGAGTTGAAGAAAATATAATTCAAGGCATACATGGTATTAGCGAGTCACACTGAACAATAAAGCTTGACCTCCCTTTAAGTGTTTCTGCAGCTTGAAGCCTAACAAAGCACAGCTCCAAGTTCCAACTCCATCTCTCATCCGCCACGCAACAGCCTTAGAAAGATAACCTTTCCCCCACTTATCACATTAGAATTATAATAATAATGAACTCACACATTCGGTAAAAATGGAATGAAAGAATTAATTTTATAAAAGCATGTATCACAAGATTTTGCTCAAAGTAATTGCTCAAGAAATGTCACTGGTGTCAAGGTTCTTTGCAGTAGAGAAACTTTACTTTACCCAGAGAGGTCGCATGGGCTGCCGCACAGCCCACGTGCCTTCCCTATCAAGGCCTGGATTCTCTCCTGCAGCAAATTCTGTTTTCCCAAATCCATCTTCCTTCAATCTGTTTCTGCAATATGGTGACTCGTTTTAAAAAGTCTACTTAACATTTCTCTGCCAATAAATTAGAGACCAGAAAGAGGGTAACACGCTCTTGCCTTTCTAGACACTTTGCACATGGCTTGCTGCCTTGAGGCCATGGCAGGGCTGCGGTGGCCTCAGCTGAGGATCGCAACTTTCTCATGTTGTGTGGGAAGTCAGTGGGCTCAGAGGACCACAGCACTGGGGACAGACTTTGAGAGTTTCTCTGAGACTCTAGAGTTCTGGGTGTGGAATCTAAAAGGACTTTCAGAACTTAGCAGTTGTTTCTCAGAATCAGGTTAGTTGGTGCACAGGCTACAGGCAGGGAGTCCATGATCATCTCCCAATGCCTTTACAAAGGAATTTCCATCTATTCAACTCTGCCAGCATCATTTCTTTCAAACACCAGTCTTTGTATGTAGGATACGTGTGTGTTATGTGTGTATGTCCACATCCACATGTGTTGGTATGTGTATGTGTCTATGTATGTATTGTGTAAAACTATATGTGTATCGGTGTGTGTGTATGTTTATGTGTGTCTCTCTGTGTGTGTCTGTGTATATCTGTGTATCTGTGTATGTCTGTGTGTATATATATCTATGTGTGTATTTTGAAGCCAGAAGTCAACTTCAAGTGCCATTCATCAGAAACTAGCCACTTTGTTTTTGAGGTAAAGTCCTTCACTGAGACCTGGGTCTCACGGATTAGTCTAGGTTGAATGGCTAGCAAGACTCAGGGATGCTAATGTCTCCATCTCCCCAGTGTTGAGAATACAGAGCATGTACCATTGTGCCCAAGTTTTACAGAAAATTAAATCCAGGTCCTCAAGTTTGCACAGCAAGCAATTTAGAAACTGAGCTACCTCTCCAGCCCCCGAATCACATTTTACTGTTCTGTCCAGTGATCTTTAGGTTCTTAGATCCCTCCCACCAATAAGCTCATGGTGAGGGTGGGGCCAGGAACACAAGGATGAGAACACAACTTGCATTTCTTCTCTACTTTGCACTCACACCTTAGTCAATGTGCGCAGCCTCCCTGAACAGGAGATAATGCCTAACAGGGCGCTTTTTTCCAATAAAGGAAATTTTTAAATTGATACTTTTGATTAAAGTATCAAAATGCAATGTGTGTGCATGCTGTAGTTCGAAACTAGAGAAAACGCTGGGTGTGAAAGGAAAATATTGAAGAACTTCTGCAGTGGTTAACTCCTACAGGAAATCAAGCAGCTTAACCAGGATATGGAAAGGAAGCATACTCTGTGAGAAACGGGTCTGCAGGGTGATGGCAGCCAAAGAGTAGTCTCCAGACAGGCAGCATCAGCAGTTTAGGGACCTGTCAGGAAAGCGAATTATCGGGCACCGATCCAGACGCATGTATTTGGATGCTTGGTCCTCAGCTGGCAGTGCTCTCTGGGAAGGTTGTGGAACCTGGAGCCTACGGGGCCATTCTTACTCAAAGCACAACAGTATCTATGAGAAGACATTTAAGTTTGCTAAAGATGTTTGGACTGGGAAAAGTCAAGATCTTCACTCCTCCTTTCCCATATATGTCCCTGCATAATTCATCAAGTCCCCAAAGCATTTAAGATGAGCTTAGAACTCCTAAGAAAGTTGCTCAATATTCTAAAGCCCAGAGAAAATCTGTAGTCTGCCTGGTCTCACCAACCATTCAACCTAAGTACCCAACCTTAGGCTCAGAAATGAGGAACATACTCCTGTGGGGTGTGTGTGTGTGTGTGTGTGTGTGTGTGTGTGTGTGTGTGTGTGTGTGTGTGTGTATGTACGTGCATGCATGCATGTGAGTTTACAGTAGCCACTGAACGGAAACACTTGTCCCTGAAGTTATACAGATAGTGGTGTAGCTCAGAGGTGGAACACTAGCCTATGTGTATGAAGCCTTAACATCCTTGGCATAGCAGTACATGCAGATATAATAATTTGGCAGTAATTAAATACAAGGTACTGATAAATGAGTACACATCCAGGTCGATTGTCAGCACAAAGGTAGTGTGTTTTCCATAGAAACAGAGTGTGTGATACATAGATAAAAATAAATAAATAAGCACATATGCTCTGCTGCATTCATTTTCTAACAACCGTAAAAAGTCGTTGTGACTTTAAAAAACATCACTCACTTATTAGCTTGCAGTGATGTGGGTCAGAAGTCCAGGGCCAGCCTAGCTGAGTTTTCTCCTGGGAGTCTGAAAGCGTTAGGATCAATGGGTCAGTAGAGCTGTTTATCTGTCCTAGTCACGGTTACTTTTGCTGTGATGAAACACCTTTGTCAAAATCAAGTCAGAGAGGGAAGAGTTCATTCAGTTTATACTTCCACACCACTGTTCATCGCTGAAGGAAGTCAGGACAGAAACTCAAACAGAGCAGGAACCTGGAGGCAGGAGCTGATGCAGAGGCCACAGAGGAGCGCCGCTTACTGCCTTGCTCTCCTGGTTTGCTCAACCTGCTTTGTTATAAAAGCCAGGACCACCAGCCCAGGGATGGCACTACCCACTTCAATCACTAAGAAAATGCCCCACAGGCTTGCCTACCCCAATTTTATAGAGGTATTATCTCAATCGAGGCTCCTCCCTCTTTGATGACTCTAGCTTGCTTGCACAAGTCAACATAAAACTACCCAGGACAGCTGAGCCCTTGTCAATTTTACACAAACCACATCATTGTTAAGCCACAACCTTTTCTTTATAATTTGCTTCCAAGATCACACATTAATAAAGATATCACAATATAAAACATTACATTAAAAAGGTCCCACAGCCTCATAAATTCAAACACTTTAAAAGTCGTCTCTTTAAAAACATCCAGTCTCTTTCAAAATCCAAATTCTCTGTAAAACCCCATACCCCAAAACCAATCTCTCTCTCTCTCTCTCTCTCTCTCTCTCTCTCTCTCTCTCTCTCTCTCTCAAGTTGAAAGTCAACTGTGGGCTTCTATAAAATAAAAAATAATTTAAGTACTTTCTTACTTCAAGAAGGAAAAACCAGGACACAGTCCCAATCTGAACCAAGCAAAACCAAACTCCAACAGTTTAAAATATCTCAGTTTCCAATATCTTGGATTCACTCATGATCTTCTGGGCTCCTCCAGGGGGCTTGGGTCATTTCTCCAGCTCTGTCCTCTGTAGCACACACAGTTTGTCCCCTAAGACCAGGCAGCCTCCAGTCTACCCTGGATGCTGTTCTTGGCGGTCATCCCATGGTGCTGGCATCTCCAAAATGCTGGTATCTCTTGCTGCAGCTGGGCTGCACTTTCACCGCTAGTCTCTCCTGGGCTCTCTTCATGGTGCCAAGCCTTCAATTCTCTGTGTGAACCTTTTAATCCTGAACCTCCAATTGCTACTGAGGCTTCACTTTCACCAGTGTCCTCTCCTGACCTCTCACACTGCCAAGCCTCAGCTGCTCTTCATGACCCCTTCACGCCTTCAAAACCAGTACCACCTGGGTGGCTCTTACACTACCAAGTTCGGCTGCCAGTATGAGATACAACCTTGGCCGCCTCCAGAACACAGCTTCTGTGTATTGACTCTGAGGAAACACTTTCCAGAAGATTTCATCTCAGTGATGTGGTCTCTTTTTAATCACCACCAATTTCTTAGCTGCAGCTAAGCAGCTTCCGTTGTCCCAGAAATGCAAAGGTTTTCAACCATGCTGGTCTCTTGTTAATCATGGATGTTTCTTCAGCTCCAGCTGGCCAGAATGACAGACTTTTAATTCAAAATTGCAAACAGCCCCAATAGTCTTTAAACTTCCCTCTGAAACTTCCCAAGCCAGGCCTTCATCATCTACACTGCCCTCAACATTCTTGTCTTCCAAGTTCCTACAGAACAGCCCACTGAGCTTTTCTGACCCAAAGTTCCAAAGCCCTTCCACAACCCTCCCAAAGCAACATGGTCAGGTCTGTCACAGCACTAACCCACTATGCTGGTACCAATTTCTGTCCTAGTTAGGGTTACTATTGTTGTGATGAAACACCATGACCACAGGAAAGTTGTAGAGGAAAGGGTTATTTGGCTTATACTTCCACGTGACTGTTCATTAAAAAAGAGAAGTCAGAACAAGAACTCAAACAGGGCAGGAACCTAGAGACAGGCACTGGTGCAGAGGCCATGGAGGGGAGCTGCTTACTGACTTGCTCCCTATGTTTTTCTCAGCCTGCTTTCTCACGGAACCCAGGACCGCCTGCCCAGGGATGGTACCACCCACAATGCACTGGGCCCTCCCCTCATCAATCACTAATTAAGAAAATGTCCTCCAGGCTTTCATATGCAGTCTGACCTTATGGAGACATTTCCTCAACTGAAGCTCCCTCCTTCCAGATTACTTTATCTTGTAAGTTGACACAACACCAGCCAGGACGATGTCTTTCCAGACGCTCTGGAGAAGAATTCCCTTCCAAGATCACTCAGATCCTTGATCAAAACTAGTTTCCTGAGACTTTAGCCTGAGTTCCTGGTATCCTCAGTCATGCCAATGAGGATAGCTCTCAGCTCCCAGAGGCCACCTTCCTTATCCGGTGGCTCTTCTGCCCTAAAAGGAGCAAGAGAGATCTCTCTCGCACGCACTGCAGGTTTGTGGCTTCCTCTCTCTGAAATCTAGATCCAGTTGCAAATTGCTACTACGATTAAGTCAGTTGGAATGATCTCCTCTTTGATTAACTGCTAATCAACTTACTAGTTAAGTAATGAACACTTAAGTATGGAGTGAACTGATTCTTTAAGTGGCATTAACTATAGAGGAGAACCCTTTTTCATGTAATATGAGGAACACCAAAAGTAAGTCAAATCCCATCATTTTCTCAGATTCTATTAGTACTGGAGGACAGAGTATTGGTAGATTAATTTATTTAAGTTATTTTTTTAACAATTTAGCATATACACATCATGCATCCTGTACATTCTCATCCCTGCCTGCCTACAATCTTTGTCTAACCTCCCCACTCCCTACAAATCTCTCTCTCTCTCTCTCTCTCTCTCTCTCTCTCTCTCTCTCCCTCTCTCTTTCTCTCTCTGTCCTGTGTACCCATTTTATTTTGTGGTCCCCTGAGATTAACAGGAGGATCTGTGTGACAGTAAGGTGGAAGTTATCCATTTGCCCTTGGTGGGTTCAGTAGAGGGTATGCAAGTAAAGACAGTGATTCCCCCTCTTCAGAATATCTCAATAGTCAATGGCCCCTTATCACAAACAAGAATGGAAAAAAAAGAACCCCACCAGATAGGAAAAACAACTGAGTGACAGACAGCCGTGGACCATGTTTTGGAGGTCAAAACAAAGCAGAAACTCAAGCCAAAAGAGTTCCCATATAGCTTATAAACAAATGCTTCCTATGAGAGAAAGAATGAGCTAGAAACTCAGTTGAATCAAGAAAGCAAGAACACAGAAAGTACCACACCAGTTCCTAGTGGCCTAGGAATTTCTGCAACCACAATATCTACCAACCCTCAACCATCATCACCATCTACCCACCCTCAACCAACATCATTTATCTGCCCACTATCGAGGTAAATGTTGGGACAAGATGGGAAAACAGTTATCATATTCTCTTCCCCAAGGGAAGGTAGTATAAAGTACAAGTCTTAACTACATGGGGAAAGTCATATTTGGATGAAGACTGAGTTAATTCATGTCTAGAATTATACTTTCTTCCAGAATTATAGATGTGGTTTTGTTTTTTATTTCTTCATATTTTTTTCCTTAAGTAGCCTTAGATTCTGAAGAGCAAACAGAAAGTCATAAAAACTTATCCGTGCAGTAAAATAAAGCTTTTCTCTTGGAAATAAAGACTAAAGGGATAGTAGGTTCGAGAGAGAATGGGGAAGCAGAGGAGGAGGTGGGGAGGAGTAGAGGAGGAGGAAAAGGCCAGTAGCAGTAGAATCAGCTCCATCTTGGTCCGGCCCTAAACATGAGTGTCCCTCAGATTTGTTATTGGATTCTCATGATGCCTCCCAGACTTAGAGACCTCGGGTGACTTACCTAAACCACAACTCATAAGGGGCTGGGATTGAAAAATCAAGTCTCCATATCCCCCAGAGCTACCGTCATGCCATTACCACCTCAAGCAGGAACTTTGATTATAGGGATATCTGTATGGCAGATAGAAAGCTGACCTTGCTGGTAAAGCTATCACAAGTCTGTACCAGTGAGTAGCTCTCACCACATGCTTTTCCTGCAGGAGAGTTCTCTTCAGACTACAGGATCCAACAGGTAATTCAGGGAAGTGTCTCAGCCCCTTAAAGAGGCCTCAACCTAAGTCAGGCTTGCCTTTCCAAGAATAGGAATTAAAGACTTTGTGGTGGTGAAGAAAATCTAGTGTCTCTTGCATAATACGTTCTTGAGTGGGTGGGATGGGTTAACTTGAGAAAACTCAGTCTCACCAGGGAGAAAGCATACATATGGTCTCCAGTTTCCATCTTTTGACCCAAAAGCAGCTAACACAATGCGTTGAGAGAAGAACAAGAACAAACAAAGAAAAGGCCCCTTCTCCATGGCAAGTTCTTTGCTTTCTGCTGAGGAACAAACTTCCATGAGGCAGGAAGTTTCAGAGGAGAAAGGGGACCATTGGCAGCCTCTCCCTCAGGGCATCCCCAGAATACTCTTCAGTTAGGTGAGACTCAATGGGGAAACTGAGGAAAGAGGGCAGCATAAGTCAGAAGCACAAGGAGAGGGAGTATTTAGACGTGTGGCCTGTAAAACTGTACCATTTTAGATGCATTTCATAAGCCTCTGGGAAACTTTACTCATCAGATGCTGAGCCCACAGCCCCTCAGATTGTTGTGGAAGGTGAAATGAACCATATTATAGAAATCTTGGCATCCAACTGCCTTGGCTTTGGTGTTTGTCCCCAAACCAAGCTCTGGCTTGATCATTGCCCTAGGAAGTGAGATATTTAAAGTTCTTAAGACTCATACACAAAATGCAATCTGAGTTCATTATGTTATATGGAATCAAGAAAAAAACATGCACAGTGCCTCAGCCTCCTCTATCACTGTGTTTTTGCATTTTATATGAAAAAAGTCAGTTACTGAGACTGTTCCCTAACACTGCCCTCAGGCTGGCAGTCAATTCACGTCTCCCAGAAGGAAAAGGGGCCTCCTTCTGGCTCCCTCCTCCTTGGATTCCAAACATGGAGTAAGAAGAAGCAGGAACAATTTCATATCAATCATGAACATAAAAGCTGGTTGCCCATCCATAATATTCCCCCCAGAAAGCCTCTAAGACAGTGGGTCTCAACCTGTGGTCATGGTCTCTTTGGGGGCTTGAGCGACTATCACAGGAGTCACCTAAGACCATCAAAAAACACAGGTATTACATTATGATTCATAACAGTAGCAACATTACAGTTATGAAGTATCAAGGAAAATAATTTTATGGTTGGGGGTCACCACAGCCTGAAGAACTGTATTTTAAAGGACCACAGCATTAGGAAGGTTGAGAACCACTGGTCTAAGGGAGGGAAAAGCAAGACATAACTTGGCAGAAACTCTGTCTCTGACCGTGGCACCCACCTGAGCTTACAGAGTGACAGCACGTGAAGATCCCCTTAGCCTGTTATCAGCAAGGTGACATTGTGTGGCTGGACCCATACTTCTATCTGTACAAGAACCAGCCTTATTTTAAAAGCTCTCAACTCTCCTTAGACACTCAAGTCTTAAAAATATTTATCTCATCATTTAGTTATGTGTGCACACACGTACAAACATGTGTGTGACTGTGTGAGAATGCACGTGAATACATGTGTATACATACCTATGGAGGCCAGAGGTCTCAGATCCCCCTGGAACTAGAGTTACAGGCATCTGTGAACCACCCAACATATGTACTGGGAACTGAACTCAGGTCCTCTGGAAAAGCAGTACATGCCTTTAGCCACTAGGCAGATGGCTGTCCAGGCAAGTACTGCAACTTCATCAAATGTTAAGAAAATCATATAGGGGCTGGAGAAAGGATTCAGTTGTATAGATCACTGACTGTTTTTCCTAAGACCCAGGTTAGGTTCCCAACATCCACACAGTGGCTCACAACCAGAGCTACAGTAACTGCCAGGGGATCCAGTGAACTCAGTGGCCTCCACTGGTACTGCATGCACATAGTGCACAGACATGCCTGCAGATATGTGCACCCACATACATAAAATAACAACAAACTCTCAAAAAGAGAATTTTTATAGTCAATAAATGTTTTTATCCACAAAGAACTGAAAGAACAAGACCAAAATACTGCTTTCGTCAGAGTAGTTAATACCAGCTGCTTCAACAGACCCACCATTTCTGTGGTAAAATGCAAGCATGTTTATCATTTACACCGAGAGTCCAATGTAGAACCTATTCTCTTCTTTTGAGCTTTAGTTACACAATCTGAGATCCAGGATCTTCCCTGGAGGACTGTGTAGGATAATTTCAAGAGGCAGTACTGCTCAGAACTTATGCCCAGAGCACATGGGCCAGAACTCAGCTATAATGCCCTACTTGCTGTATGGAAATCTGGGAGAGGTGGAGAAGCACAAGGATGATTTCAGTCTCGATTTGGATAATGATGATGCACTGTGTTAAGTACGCATTGAGTTATAACAGCAGTATGACTGTCGCATGACAATAGTTTCTCCTTGGCAGGTCTAGTATCAGTTCATGGGAAGGGTGATATGTGAAGAACCACGGTAAAGAGCAACAGCAAGATACGTGGGCTGGTTCCACAGCCTGTCTGCAGCTCTCCTTGCCAGGTATCCCATGCTTCTGGCATCTCCAACATCAAAGTGTCTCCAACATCTCTGGGTCTCCATGTAGGAATTCTTTTGCCACATGCCTGACCTCAGATGCTTTGCCTAACTGCAGATAATCTTTTTACTCCTGTATCCTTCATGACTCTAATGTCATAACCATGTGGTTGATGCTGTTGAATTCAGCTGCCTGCTTAGGATAGAACCTGGCCTTCTTCTGGAATTACATTTGCATAAGCTTTCCTTTAGAGGCTTAGCTGGGCAGGGTCCTGCCTTGAGGGTACCTTTCTCTGTATTCCATTTTGCATCCTACCTCCTTCAGCACAAGCCTTGATTCCAACATTAAATTGCCTGATACTCTTTTTCTCCTCAAACTGTACATTCTGTATTTCTCCTCGCCCTATTTACTTTTCTTCAATGTAGATTGCATAAGAGTGATTGCTAACAAGCCAGTGACAGAGTCAATATTAGGTCATCTTGAAATCACCACTACCAACAAAATTAGTTCAAAACTTTTCAGTTTTACCTGAGGCAAGTTTTTAGGACAAAGGCAGAAAGCAGCCACGTTTTTTCTCAAAAGAGCAAAAGAAAGATCTCTAGCCAATTGGTAATAATAATCCCCCTGAAACCAGCTGAGCCGGGCCTCCACGGTCCACGTTACTCTCGGCACTGCTGTCTTCCAAGCTCCTGTTAGGATGAGGCGTTAAGCTCTACTTACAGCCTTTAATCATTTCCCAGTCCAAAGTCCCAAAGTCTTCTACATTCCTCCAAAAAAAACTACAATAGCATGGTCAGGCCCTTCCCAGCAATCACCCATTCCCTGGCACCAACTCCTGTTATAGTAAGGGTTTTCATTGCTGTGAAAGACACCACAACCGAGGCAACTTATAAAAAAAGGTTATAGAGGGGCTTACATTTTCACGGGGTGTGTCCATGACCATCGTGATGGGGAACATAGCAGTGGGCAGGCAGATGCAGTGCTAGAGTTGCAGTTCAGGACTTCTAGCTAGGAGGCAGAGAGAGAGAATTGGGAATGACATGGGGCTTTGGAAAACTCAAAACCTATCCTCAGCAATACACTTTTCTAACAAGGTCCTGCCTCCTAATTCTTCCTAAAGAGTTCCACCAGCTAGGAGTCAAGCATTCCAATATATGAGCCCACAGGGGCTGTTCTTATTCAGTCCACCACAGATAGGATACTGAAGCCCTGCATCAGCTCATCATTTGTGAGCCCTGGTGATGCAATGCTGCCATTTCTTTATCCCCATGCTCAACACACCCACTGGACTCCTGGAATCACCAGGCCTCTCAGTCTCTTCCTGGAGGATGATGCCTGACGTTGGAGTCTGGATGTCCTCTCAGACCCATTACCACATCGCATATTGACAGTGATTTTTCTGAAATAGACAGCATCACTCCTATTTCACAAATGAGAGAAACCACAAAGGGACTTGCAAGCCGAGGTCAAATGCATTCTACTTACTTCAACACAGACGCCAAATATTGTCCTTGCTATAAAAATGAGGAAGGGCTAACCCTTGTACCCTGCCTTAAAATTATAGTATGAAAACATGGAGATACTGGAAATGTGACCATTCTAAAGACAAAATTGCTCTAACAGGTTTCTTTAAAAACTAGGTTTTCTCAGAGCTCTGAGCTATGCACATAAACAGCAGAGATAAAGCATAGAAGCATTGCTAAGTGGAATGGTATCAACTGGCACTAGACTAAAATAAACTGGACACAGATTGCCAAGGAAATCAGCACAGCTTTACAAGAAAGGGGCTGGGTGGGTGGTTCCGTGGCTAATGGTACTTGCTGCACAAGCATAAGGATTTGGGCTTTGGTCCTAGCAGTCATGTGAAATTCAGATATGGCTGTCTGTGTGCCATTCTGCCTATGGGGATTCGAGGAGACAGGATAACCACTATAGTGTGCTGGCTGCCAGCCTAGGACCAGGTCCAGTGAGAAGCCCTGTCTCAAGGAGGTAAGACAGAGAGTGTTCTTTGTAATTATGGAGAAAAAAAAAGACAGAGAGTAATAGAGCAGGACACTCAGTGTCATCCTCTGACCTCCATGCATGACAAAGTCACGCATAGTTACATATACACATGTGCACATACCACACACTCACAAAGAAAGAGAGAGGAAGAAGGGGAGGCAGAAGGGAAGAAAGACAAAAGAGAGAAAATAAAGCAGGAAAGGAGGGGAAAAGAAAAGGCCCTCCTCACTTGAAGTAGGCATTGTTCTACTGAGGAACCATATGTGACATATGTAGGATACACAAACATGAATACCCATAATGTTTTACATCCATAGTATACTTATCTTCATATATTCAGAGTTCAGTGGACACGAGTGACTTAAATACAGTTTTCCATTTGTCTTTACTCGGATGTAGGTGACTATCGGGACAGAAGAGGAAGGAGGGTACTATGGATAACCTACCTTCCTTCCTCCACGGAGGACAAGAGTAAAGAGATTGGAAAGGAAAATGGGGTGAAGAATAGACAGCACTTGATGCTAATCTCAGAGTTCCAAAGTCTCCTTTCCTCTATTGATTCCCAGGACACCTGCTTTCACGGCCTTTTTTTTTTTTTCCCTGTATGACTCACTGAGTTTGGAGTGGCTTGCAGGAGCACAGGTGAGATGTGACTTATTAGAGCATGGGAAACATATCAGTGGCTACACCACTGGAGAAAATGACACTTTTGCACAACAACCATGTCCTGACAGTAGCCCCTCAGGGTAGAGTGAATAAATGCCATCCCGGATGAAATGTTGATTGACCTGCTCTTATGCAGACGACCGTGGTGACAGTGAGTTCATGAGCTCAATGGCCACGTGGTTTCCAGAAGTTAGCTTTGACTGCCCATACCCCCATACTACTTCTCCCTGCTCCTCCACTCACGTGTTCCCTGAGGGCTTTGTGGGGGGCGTGACGTAGATGCTCCTTCCTAAAGACCTCATTTCTTGGCTTCCTGTACTCGTTTGCTCTGCCCACATACCCAACAAGCAAGGAAATCTTGCCAAGGGCTCAGAGCTCTCAGACACATCCCCCTGCTTTACTCCAATCACCTTTCATTGTCTAGTACAGCACAGCCTTTCCTAAGCATGAGCCCTGTGGTCCACCCAAAGAATATAAAACACTCTCGCTATGCCCACAGAAAAAGACTGAACAAATAGAGAATTACTTGTGAATTGCGTTTTATTTTGGTTCTATGGGTTTGTGTGGAGTGTGTGTGTGTGTGTGTGTGTGTGTGTGTGCGCGCGCGCGCACGTGAGCATGGGTCAGGCACATGTGGGCATCCTAGGAGGTTAGGAGGGTACTTGATCCCCTGGGGCTGGAGTAACAAGCAGTTGTGAGCTGCCCAACATAGATGCTAGGAACCTAACGAGGGTCCACTGGAAGAGCAGTATTTGCTATTAACCACTGAGCCGTATCTCTAGCTCCAGTGTTGTGGGTGTTTGTAATGTTCTCATCACATAACCCAGAGTGAACCTGAACTCTTGGGTTCCCCTCTGCCTCCAAGTGCTAAGATCACAGGTGTGCACTACCCCATCTCTAGCACAGAGATTATCAAACAGAGTGAAGGGAAGTGAAAAACAGTGGAAACTATTGATGACCTTGAAGAAGTTCCAAAGTATATAACTCACGGGCAGACCCTACTGATGATTTCATTTGTATTCTACCCTGTAACTGAAGCTTCCAAAAGCTCATCTGGTAGCCACAGCAAACATTGCATCATTGTATGTCTACATGGCTACTCATTCGCCATAACCAGAGAAGAATAAATAGCTCCTTCTACTTATTCATGTTTCAAGTCTGCATAAGAACCTATCCAGAGCCCCAGGAGGTCTGGAAAATGGATTTCTTAGCTTCCTAGTCTTTATAAAATAAGAAAAGACAGAATCAACAGCTAATATCTAACACAAAGAGATGATGTGAGACTCCCCTCTGTATGCTGTGAATATGTTTTATTACCATTGGTTAATTAAAAAGCTGCTTTGGACTATAGCAGAGTAGAATATAGCAAGGCAGGAAATCCAAGCAGAGATAGAGGAGGAAAGAAAGCAAAGTCAGGGAGATGCCATGTAGCTGCCAAAGAAGAAAAAAATGTCAGAACCTTACCAGTAAGCCACAGTCTCATGGCAGTACACAGATTAATAGAATTGGGTTAATTTAAGATGTAAGAGCTAGATAGATACATGCCTGTGCCATCGGCCAAACAGTGTTGTAATTAATATAGTTTTGTGTGATTATTCAGGTCTGGGCAGCTGGGAAATAAAAGAACAGTCTCCATTTACAAAGAGATATTATTATCTTCATCACATAATTGAAAGAACTAATGTTTAAGAATTAAATAACTGGGGCTGGAGAGATGTCTTCGTGGTTAAGAGCACTGGCTGCTTTTCTAAAGGACCCGGGTTCAGTTCCCAGAATCCACATGGTAGCTCACACTTGCTTGTAACTCCAGTTCCAAGGGTTCTGACAACCTCACACAGACATACATGAAGGTAAAACACAAATGCACATGAAATAAAAATAATTATACACTGAAGAAACTTTAAAATTTTAAATAACTTTTATCCAGATCTACTAACTGGCAGTAGAAATAGTGGCAGTCTATTTTTGCTAGTATAATAGAATATATAACTTATAAATCATGGGAATTTATTTCTCATAGCCCTAGACATGGAGAAGTTACAAGATCAAGATTCTGACAAGTTTGGCATCTGATAAGGGTCCAGTCTCTGCTTGCAGCATGGTGCCTTGGCCACTGTGACATCCAGAGAGAATGAATGGCGTTCCTCACATGGCAGAAGAACGCAGGAGCCAAGCCACTCCCAGAAGCCCTTGGTTGAGCAGCACTATTCTATTCATAAAGCCAGAGCTGTCACAACACCTCCCAGTTGGCCCCACTTCCCAACTCTGGTGCACTGAAGATGACATTTCAACATGAGTTCTGAAGGAGATAAAAAAATATTCAAACCATATGAAATAGAATATGAATAAGCCTGGACCACTCAGCCTCTAAAAACCAAGAAAGTGAATGGCATTTTGATTGATGTAGAGGCACAAACTTGCCCATCTAGATCCAGAGGGGACTTTTCTGTGCTTATATTGCTGGCTCATTTGCCACCTCTGCCAGCATGAGGGAAGTAATTAAGGCATATTCCTCATCAATCATGCTAACGTCTGGAAGATGTTTGTTCTTAGTAAATAGGAAGTGTCTGAAGGAAATATTAAATCCTGAAAAACACTCAAAGATAGGGAGCTGGGGAGACAGCTCAGTCAGTAAAATGCTTGCCACACAGGCCTGAGGACATAAGTTCAATTCCCAACACCCATGTAAAAAGCTAGGCAAGGTGGCACTCTGGAGAAGTGGAGACAGGAAGATCCCTGAGATTTGCCTGTAACATTCACATACATGCACATGTGCATACACCTGCACAGTTACCCGCATCCACACATTCACTTGGGTACACACTGCTCTTCAGATGAAACAAAGGGAATGTACTTTAAAACCACAAGGAGCTACTTTTCCCTATTCATGCGATTAGTACATAGGAAGTGTTAGGGAGGATGCAGAGTCACTCCTATGCTTAGGAACTGCAGGTAGACACAAGAATTGGTAAACTACATTGGGAAGCAACTTGACATACCCTCTTCTTAAATGTGTTCACAGTCTATGCACCAGGCTGGTAAGAGTATGTTCTACAAAAATTTTTGTTCTACATTGTAACATGAAACACAGATAGAAATGCATGGCACAGTGAATCCATAGAAGTTTAAAATATAAAGTAAATCTAATAGCTGTCATCTGGACAAACAAACAAATTAGAGTATATTCACACCATAACATTGTATTTCAGGATTCAGCAGTATATGGCATGGAAGCCAAATCCAATCTACCTCCCATTTTATAAATAAAGTTTTATGTGAACTCAGTAACATTTACCTTTTTCTGAGCTGCCCATGATGTTGCCACCGTATCATTCATGATGAGCTTGGGGCTGCAGAAAATGCCTCAGTGGTTAAGATCATGTACTGCTCTTTCAAAGTTCAGCTCCTAGGATTCCTGTGGGCCAACTCACAACCACCTGTAACTCCAGCTCCAGGGGATCTGATGACCTCATGGCCTCCATGGTGCTGCACATGTAAGCACATAACCACACATAGATATACATAATTAAAATTAAAAATAAAACTTTTCAAAAGTAATATAATCACTTAAGCCTAGGGGAAAAGGGCACTAATGTAGTTCCAGTAATCCACAAACAAGAGTTTAAAAACAGACAAAACTAAATACCATTCTGTTTAGAATGCATATTTTCAAAAATATAAAGGAAACCAAGGGAAATATTAACTAAATATGGAAATAATTCAGTTAATTTAGGGGCAATGGAATGGAAGAGAAGCATGGAAGGCTAAGACAAGAGTTTTGTGGATTTAGTAATTACTTGTTTCTAAATGAAACAGTGAGTTCAAGTGTGTCTATTTTGCAATTTTTCTTCACACTATATTTCTATTGACTCTGTTGATGTTGTAGAGATCTCCTCCATCTCTGACGGAGTTTGGAGCTGGAGGTGTGCATACTCTTCACCCTGCTCTGCCTTTCCAGATGCAGTCTGCTCAGGCATGGCAGCTCCATCCCTGTACTTCCCCTGACCACCTCTCACTTGCCAGGCACTTAATGTAAAATAACCGGAGTCTAAACATCCAGCCCTGCCACTCACCTGCTTCGTGACTGTGGGAACATCATAGAGGCTCTGTGTCTCCCAGAAATGATTACCTAAGCCACTGATTTTTACAAAGGTACAATGTGTGCTACATGGGAAACTTGGAAGGGAGTCAAGCATGCAGGGGCTGCATATTTAATGATTCTATGTCACTGATATTGGGCTTCATCTTGTCAAAATCATTGATCACCCTTCTGAATCAGCCTTGCATCATCAGTTTGTTCTTGGCTCCAGATTCAACACACTATGGCATGAAGGTTAAATACGATTCACTGTCTGCCTGGTGAATACAGTTTGGTAACAATGCAACCACATCCATTCCTTTCCAGATGGCCTGTGATTGTTGCCATAGCAGCAGGATTGAGGAACTGAGTCAGACTCACCACAAAGTCTGTACAGCACTTTACAGAAGATGTTGATGGCTTTTGAAGAATATTACTGAGTTCTGTTATAGCTCTGGTCTCTCCCCTTCCCATGGCCTTCCTACTGCAGGCACAAATCTAGACACCTGTAAGCCAGCCTTGGGTATAATGATTATTTTCTAGTTTCATTTTGTCCCTATGCTCCTGACATCTCATTTGCAGTCAGGAACAGAGGGATCTAATTGCATGCGTGCTCACTGATTTGTTTGCTTGTATTCAGCTTGACTTCTCCACTCTTCTAGAATTCAGGAACCCCTGACTAAAGAATGGTGCTGCCCATGGTGGGCCAAGTCTTCCCACATCCAGTAACTTTCTTAAAACAATTTCTCAGAGACATGACCACAGGCCAACTCAATAAACACAACCCTTCACTGAGATGCTTAGGTAATCCTAAATTGTGCCAGTCTGATCATTAAAGCTAACCATCACAGTGACTGACAAAGTCAATATACTCTTATGCCCTTGAACTACGAGGAGCACAGAGTCAATGAATTGTCTGTGTTAGCATGATGAGTGTAAAAGGGGGCCCATGCAGTACTCAGACCATTACTGGCTGAAGAATGCATGTGATAGGGAGAAGATTCTGACTGTCTTGCAATCAAATTTTCTTGCAGAAGACAGGAAATAACTTCATTCTGGAATAGGTTATAAAAGCATCACGAACATGCCAATTTTATGTGTGTGTGTGTGTGTGTGTGTGTGTGTGTGTGTGTGTGTGTGTGTGTGTGTATGAAATTCATGTAGAAACCAGTATTTCCAGTACCCTCTGGACATACTATTTTTTTAAATCTTAAATATCACCTGCTTCCTATCAGAAAAACAAAACAATATTTATGACATCATTTTCCTCTTGCAAATGAACCTTAAATGGAATATGGAATATGCTGATGTGAAAAGAAAAAAAGCATGCTCTTCCTGTCTAATCCCCATCCTGCTATTCATCCTCACCACGTCGCCTCCCTGAGACACCATATCTACTTCATGGCATTGAAATAGAGGGCCTCAAAGGAAGGGGACACACAAAGACTGGAACTAAAAAAAGGTGAAAGGCAAGGAGTTTTGGCAAAGCACCCACCCTGAGAAATGGAAGCATAAGATCGTTCTTTGTTGTGAGTTATTTTGGCCACATGTGATTAATAACCTGCCACATGTGGCCAAATAGCATACAAAGTCAAGCTAGCATGGCATCTCTCTGCACCAGGCAGGGCACATCTCTCTCCTCTCTCTCTCTCTCTCTCTCTCTCTCTCTCTCTCTCTGAAAGGTGCCAGGGGGCACTGTATATATGTAGAGAACACATTCCTGCCATTCTTCATCCTGAAATTCTGCTAAAAATCTTTTCCCTTCACACTCTCCCAAAGTGTGTGTGTGTGTGTGTGTGTGTGTGTGTGTGTGTGTGTGTGTGTGTGTGTGTGTGATGTTCTCATTTCATTCAGCGACCTGCTGTAAAGGCTGTTATACTGCCTACGTAGCCACAGAAACAGATCTGGTAAGTGTTGAATGAGGAGGAGGTGCGATGAAAGGATAGGGCAATTAAATTGGGTAACTTAGAAAAGGATGAGATAATGAACACATCACCATGGAAACCAGGTCAGCAACTACAGTCTCATCCTGATTTGACTCTAACATGCTATATCCTGAGAAATGGGGGAATCTTTTCATTTTTATTCATGAATATTATCTTCATAGAAATATTAAAAGTCTGGTCAGAGTACTTCAGTACCCCACCTAATAGAGAAGCAATATGTAAATGAGATTTTGAAGCTCCCTCTGGGGTAGAGGAACGCAAAACCCTTCATGAATTCTGAAAGGGCTCTGATTCCTTATTAAACTGACTGCCACATTTCACTTGGCTTCCCATCAACATCCTACCTTCCAAGCCACTCTTTAATAAAACACACTCACAAGAGCACCCAGGAAATTGATACCTACACATAACATTTGACTTACTAAGCACATGAATTCAAACTGCCTGTTTTAAGAGCCCTTCACTAGCCCTTCCCCAAATGTCTCTGGGTTGGCTGATTCCCTGGTATAGAGTTGTTTAAAGTAATTTAAAAGTGTCTATTAAAATGCTGAAATATAAAAACATTGTAGAACTACACCAAAACCCTAAGTCTCAATGAAAGATGAGCATGAGAAAGAGGGGGTACAATACACAATGTAGTTGTCCCAAGCTGTTCTTGATGAAGCAATCATTTGACTGGAGGCTCATGTGGTCAAAACAAAAGAGAAAGTAAACAGAAAGGTGAATACCTTAGAGCCACTGATTGTGTGGCTCACAGTGTCCTATTGGACATGCAATTAAAGTAATTTAGGCATGAAGTCAAGGTGAACCCCAGACAAAAATGCCTCAGGCGGTGAGAAGGAAGAAGGGACAACATGGATCTACAGAGAGCTACAGTTCATCTGCTTGGTCCAAATAGTGTTAGCACTGGCCATCAGAACTCTCACATACTCCAACATACTGACTTCAATGCCCTGTGAAGAAAGATCTGGAAGACTTTGTGATTCCCTGACCCAGATCTATTCCAAGTGTGGTGATGGCAATGATGATCATGATGATGATGGTGATGATAGTGATGATGATGATGGTGATGATGATGATGGTGGTGATGGTGATGATGGTGACGGTGATGATGGTGATGATGATGATGATGGTGATGATAATGATGGTGATGATGATGATGGTGATGATGATGATGGAGATGATGATGGAGATGATGATGATGAAGTGGTAGTGATAATGATTACAATAACAACAAGGACAGGCAATGCTTTAATGAAAATGGAAGGCAAGTTCAAGATTCTCCGAACTCCCAAGTGACAGAGCTATTGCCAAAGCAATAGAACAAATTGCTCTGGTAATTTTCAGGCATTCATGGTCAACTGGGCCATCCCAGAGACTGGGATCCCCTTCATGCACTAGCTATATCAGATAGCATTCATGCTAGCAAAACCTTCCTGGTTTCTCTACTTTTCACCTTCCAATGCAGTTTAGACTTGGGCCAAATGAGTGTGGGCAAATATGTAAAACAATCTCTGATAAAAATCCAAAGTCACCCTTCAGTTTGCGTTTTTTTCCCCTTGCTCTGGAAACTGTAGTGGACATATGTTCCACATGGAGTGGTTACATTCAGCTGTGATATGAGCAAAACAGAAACTTCCATTGTACTAAGTCACAGAAGTCTCAGAGCCTGCACCACCCAGACAAGTAAGGGTACCCTGTCAACAAATGGCTGTCACCTCACTTTTTAAGGTCATAATTTATTAATTTCATTGTGGCATTACATAACTTATTGTAAATATTTTTTATAAAACTATATACTTAGAGATTCATAAGGAGGGTATATCTTTGTATGCTTTAACAAATATAACACACACAGAGAGAGAAAGGGGAGGTCTTCTCTCCTGACTCCTTATACTTTCCTTCTTAATGTAGAAAGATACAAATATGATTAGAAGAATAAATGGTAAATGCCAGGGATAGATAATAGACAGAGAAACACAATACTTTGGCATGCTTGTCAGAATGTCACATATACTTCCCCAGGTGGCATAAATGCCACTCCTGTTCATTTACAGACATTGGCATCGTACACTGACAGGCAGAATGACCTTAACAACTAGAAAGCAATAGAGGAGTTTTGTTTTGTTTTGTTTTTTTCATGAATACTTCTGCCGAGAGCCTGTGCCTGAATCCACTCTCAACTGCTTTGACTTGTTCTTATTCACTAGTCAGTTTTACCCACAGTCAATATCGTTTGAGCAGTGAGATGTTATCTCTTCTGTTCCCTGACAACTCATTCTCTTCGCATCAGTGGGATGGAGGATAGATGTCATGTAGCACAGTACAGACTACCTATTTTTTTCAAGAATATTTATTTAGGGTGGGAGAGTTGGCCCAGTGGTTAAGAGCATTGCTGCTCTGGCGGAGGACCCAGGTTCCTTTTCCCAGTTCCCACACAACAGCTCACAACCATCTGTAAATTAAGTTCCAGAGGATCTGACACCCTTTCCTGGCTTCCTCAGGCACCAGTCACTCACAGGGTTCACAGAAACACATGTAGGCAAAACACTCACATTTAAAAAAAAAACAGATAAATTTTTAAGAGGACAGAATACCTTTTTATTGGTTTGTTATCAATCTTTGCGAATTTATCATTTCAATCATGTGCCTCCCATATTTGTTTGAAAACATTTTTCTAGTTTTTTCTTAAAATTTATTTTATGCTGATTATCCTGTTTTATTTTCTTCAACTTTTTTCTTAAGATTTTCAACATGATTGCCAAGTGCCATTGACTGGAAACCAAGGGGAATACGCACTTACCCTTCTGTGTGTGCCAACCATTTATTTGGTTTTTCACCTGAAAAACCTATGTCTGCTTTAGAGTTCTGATTATCTTAAAGTCTGTTGTGTCCTCGTTAATTTTATTAAGTACTTTTTTATTCCTAGTCAGCTTCCCAAGGACATTAATAAATGTCTATACTTTGCCTTGATTGAAGTGCACCTTTGTCATACGTCAAATCAACTGTAGCTCAGAAAAGAGGATACACAATCTCAACTAACGGTGAAAATGACTTCAGTGTTTGCATTTCAAATAAAACTAAGTGTTTGGTCAGTCCTAGTTTTACTATATCCAGGTACGGGGTTCTGTTTGTTTGAAGCAGAGGATGACCTTGACCTTCCGATCCCCCAGCCTCTACCTCTGGAGTGTTGGGACTGCAGATGTGTGCCACCAAGCCCACTTTATCTCCGTGACTCAAGAATTTTGTGCTATGTAATGTTTGGAAATGACTCCTTCTTGAAATCCATTGGACCAGACATCTTTTCAAGGACTAATTTAAATATGTCTTTTGTGATTTCTTTTATGTTCTGTCCCACTTTTTCCTATTTCCCCTGTAATCAATTTTTAAGCAATGACCCATTTTTAAAAATCTATTTTTCACTTATATAATCTGAATTAGCATGTGTTCATTTAGAATGCTGCTTTATCTGATTGCTATATCTGTGTATAACCACATTGAACTGACTACATAGTTAATCTTAGTCATTACATAATTTACCTTGCTAATTCCTTTTATCTCTCTGGTTACCTTTACAAGAATTTTGTCTCATTTATTGGCCTCAAATCTTTAAAGAAAGAAGGAGAGGGACTGGGGAGGTGGCTCTACAGTTAAGACCACCTGCTACCCTTCCAGACGATGGGAGTCCAGTTACAACCCACATCTGGCACCACACAGTCACCTGTAACTCCAGCTCCAGGAAATCTAATGCCCTCTTCTAGCCTCTGATGGCACATCATGCACACACACACACACACACACACACACACACACACTCACACAAGTCATATATACACATTAAAATAAATAATAAAATAAATCTTTAAAATACACACACACACATACATACACAAAGGAAAGAAAGAGAGAACATGGAAGAGAGAGAGAATCAAATTCTACTGCATTGTGATTACTGTTCTCAGATTGTTAAAGCCTGCCTATATTTTGTGACATTTCTTCCTTGGCTATCACCATTAAATGCAATCCATCAAATCCTATCACTGATTTGTTTTTATTCTGTGATCTCTGTCATATTTTAAATAATACTTATTACTATTTCCTTTACTTTGGAATTTCTTTTTTTTTTTACTTTGTATATTCCTGAATAATTCACTTGCAATTTACAATTGCTCCACCTATATTTGGATTCTTTTACCATTGCCTGCTGTATACTGTTGTGCTGCCTACTTTTATGTCAACTTGACACAAGCTAAACTACTTTTTGGAAGGGGGAACCTCAATTGAAAAAATGACAGCATCAGAGGCCAGTGGACAAACCTGTTATGCATGTTCTTGATTGATGTTTGATGTGGAATGACACAGATCACAGTAGATGGTGCTAACCCTGGGCAGATGTCCTGGGTTCCATAAGAAAACAGGATAAGCCAGCAATGAGGAGCAAGTCAGTAAGCAGTACTCCTCCATGGCCTCTGCAACAGCTCCTGCCTCCAGGTTCCTGCCTTGTGTTCCTAACTGTAACATGTGGGGCCTGATTGTTGGGGTATCTGTCCTGCCCAGTTCCTGCAGCCATTTAGCCCCAAAGAAAATCATACAGAGAGTCTACATTAGGTTATAAACTGATTGGCCCATTAGCTCAGGCTTCCTATTAGCTCTTATAACTTATATTAACCAATTATTCTTATCTATATTAGCCACATGGCTCGGTACTTTTTTCAGCGGGGCAGGTCACATCCTTCTTCTTCGGTGGTCTGGGCAGGAGTTGGGAAAGAGCTTCCTTCTTCCCAGAATACTCCTGTTCTTCTGGCCCCAATGTTACTTCCTGTCTGGTCTTCCCACCTATACTTCCTGCCTTGCCAATCAGCATTTATTTAAAACATGATTGACAGAATACAGACAATTATCCCACACTACTTCCCCCCCCCTTTTTTTAAACAAAGGAAAATATCCATAGTCCATATTTTGGGAATGTGGGCATAGTATTCCAGGCTACTTCTGGCTGGTTGGGGGCACTGATAATCTTATGGGGACCTAAAGAAAATTTAGAGTTATTATCAAGTCCTGACTGGAGTATCCTGTGAGGCTTGATCATCTCAGGCAGCAGTCTTGAACCTGTTCTGTATGTAGAACTCTGTCATCTGGGTCATCTCTTCCTACCAGAGATTTCTCAGGTGGTCTTCCTTGATCAAACCTGATTTTTCTTAACTCAGAATGAATCCACAGCCTCTCATTTCCTGTGGAAACAAAAGCAAAATCTCTTCTCCAAAGTAACATATCTTTTGACTTCAATTTTGAAGTCAAGGTATTTTCAAAATACCTATCTTGGATTAATTCAGCAGCATTTATAAGCAAAAATCTTTTAGCAGCTGTTGGTCCTTCCTCAGCATTCAAACAATTCAAAGAGAGCATAATAACATACAGTATCAAGATTCTCTGTGTATTTTCCATCTTTATTTCCAGCTTTATTTTAACCTCTATTTCTTTTATTTTTACTTTTAACTTTTGGCTTTTTGAGACAGGTTCTGTGTGTATCTTTGTCCTGGAACTCCCTCTGTAGACCAGGCTATCCTTGAATTCACAGAGATCCACCTGTCTCTGCCTCCCCAGTGCTGGGATTAAAGGTGTTTGCTACCACACCTTGAACTCATAGAGATCTTTCTGCCTCTGCCTCCCAAGCTTTGGGAGTAAAGGCATGTGATACCACACCTTGAAGTCACAGAGGTCAATCTACCTCTGCCTCCCAAGTGTTGGGATTAAAGGTGTATACCACAACACCCAACTACTCTCTTTCTTTCTTTTTTACTTTGAGAACTTTAGCCTGCATATAATTTTAATACACTGTAAACCATTTAGAGGTTTCCTTTGTCTTTGAATTTCCCTTTACTGTATATCTCTCTTTTCCTGACTACACGAGTCTTTTTTTTCATATTCTTTTATTTTTTTCATTCAAAAAAATTTACATTTCCTCCCCTTCTCCCAGTCCCCTTCCACTCCTCCCACCCCTTCTCCCTCACCCTGCTTCCTTAAAAGAGGGCACGGTACCCTGCCCTGTGGGAAGTCCAAAGCCTTCCCCACTTCATCCCGGCCTAGGAAGGTGTGCATCCAAATAGACTAGGTTCCCAAAAAGATAATACATACAGAAGAGATAGGTCCTAGTGGCTTCTCAGTCTGCCCCCATTGGCAGCCACATTCAGAGAGTCTGGTTTGATCATATGCTCATTAGGTCCCAGTCCAGCAGGATATGGTAAGCTCCCATTAGTTCAGGCACACTGTCTCAGTGGGTGGTCCAGCCCCTCTGGGTCCTATATTCCTTGCTCATCTTCTCCCACCTTCTGCTCTTCGACTGGACCTTGGGAGCTCAGTCCATTGCTCTGATGTGAATGTGGCTCGCTGTCTCCATCCATCAGACAAAATTTCTATGATGATAATCAAGATTTTCATCAATGTGACTATGGGACAAGGCTAGTTCAGGCAACCTATCCTCTGCTGCCCAAGTGCCTAGCTGGGGACATCCCCGTGGACACCTGGGATCCCCTCTAGAGCCAAATCTCTTGCAAATCCTAAAATGACTCTCTTAATGTAGTTATCTTATTCCCTTCTCCAATATCCACCTTTCTTCCATCTCCACCCTCCCACTTCCCCAAGCTCTCCCCAGTCCTTCCCTTCTCCCTTCTCCTTCCCCTTCTCCCATTCCCCAATCCCCCCTACGCCCACCTCTATCCCCACCCCCATGCTTCCAACTTTTGCCTGGCAATCTTGTTTGGTTCCAATTTCCAGGAGGATCCCATTTATGGCTAGGGTCCACTAATGGGTGAGTACATACCATAATTGTCTTTTTGGGTTTGGGTTACCTTACTCAGGATAGCGTTTTCTATTTCCATCCATTTGCATGCAAAATTCAAGATGTCATTGTTTTTTACCGCTGAGTAGTATTCTAATGTGTATATATTCCACACGTTCTTGATCCATTCTTCCATTGAGGGGCATCTAGGTTGTTTCCAGGTTCTGGCTTTTACAAATAATGCTGCTATGAACATAGTTGCACAAATGCTTTTGTAGTATGATTGGGCATCTCTTGGGTATATTCCCAAGAGTGATATTGCTGGATCCTGAGGTAGGTTGATTCCCAATTTCCTGAGAAACTGCCACACTGACTCCCAAAGAGGTTGCACAAGCTTGCATTCCCACCAGCAATGGATAAGAGTTCCCCTTACTCCACATCCTCTCCAACATAGGCAATCATTGGTGTTTTTTTATTTTAGCCATTCTGACAGGTATAAGATGGTGTCTCAAAGTTGTTTTGATTTGCATTTCCCTGATCGCTAAGGAAGTTGAACATGACCTTAAGTATCTTTTGGCCATTTGAACCATTTGAACTTCTTCTGTTGAGAATTCTCTGTTCAGATCATTACCCCATTTTTTAACTGGGATATTTAGAATTTTAATGTCTAGTTTCTTGAGTTATTTGTATATTTTGGAGATCAGACCTTGTCTGATGTGGGGTTAGTGAAGATCTTCTCCCATTCAGTAGGATGCCTTTTTGTCTTAATGACAGTGTCCTTTGCTTTACAGAAGCTTCTCAGTTTCAGGAGGTTCCATTTATTCATTGTTGCTCTTATTGTCTGTACCACTAGGGTTTTACATAGGAAGTGGTCTCCTGTGCCCTGTATTGCAGGCTACTTCCCACTTTCTCTTCTATCAGGTTAAGTGTGGTTGGATTTATATTGAGGTCTTTAATCCACTTGGACTTGAGTTTTGTGCATGGTGATAGATAAGGGTCTAATTTCATTCTCCTACAGGTTGACATCCAGTTATGCCAGCACCGTTTGTTAAAAATGCTTTCATTCTTCCATTGTTTAATTTTAGCCTCTTTGTCAAATATGAGGTGTTCATAGGTTTGTGGATTAATATCCGGATCTTCGATTTGATTCCATTGGTCAACGTCTCTATATTTATGCCAATACCAAGCTGTTTTCATTACTGTAGCTCTGTAATAGAGTTTGAATCAGGGATGGTAATGTCTCCGGCAGTTCCTTTATTGTATAGGATTGTTTTGGCTATCCTGGGCTCTTTGTTTTTCCATATAAAGTTAGTTATTGATCTCTCAAGGTCTATGAAGAATTTTGTTGGAATTTTGATGGGGATTGCATTGAATCTATAGATTGCCTTTGGTAGAATTGCCATTTTTACTATATTGATCCTACCAATCCAGGAGCATGGGAGATCCTTCCATTTTCTGGTATCCTCTTCGATTTCTTTCTTCAAGGTCTTAAAGTTCTTGTCAAATAGATCTTTCACTTCCTTGGTTAGTGTTACCCCAAGATACTTTA
>PVIU01007248.1:65340-93778 GCA_004026605.1 Ondatra zibethicus | reverse complement strand
TTTAAGACCTTGAAGAAAGAAATTGAAGAGGATACCAGAAAATGGAAGGATCTCCCATGCTCCTGGATTGGTAGGATCAATATAGTAAAAATGGCAATTCTACCAAAGGCAATCTACAGATTCAATGCAATCCCCATCAAAATCCCAACAAAGTTCTTCACAGAACTTGAGAGAACAATAACTAAGTTTATATGGAAAACAAAAAGCCCAGGATAGCCAAAACAATCCTAAACAATAAAGGAAATTCAGGAGGCATTACCATCCCTGAGTTCAAACTATTACAGAGCTACAGTAATGAAAACAGCTTGGTATTGGCATAAAAACAGAGACGTTGTCCAATGGAATAGAATTGAAGACCCGGATATTAATCCACAAACCTATGAACACTTCATATTTGACAAAGAAGCTAAAAGTATATAATGGAAGAATGAAAGCATCCTTAACAAATGGTGCTGGCATAACTGGATGTCAACCTGTAGGAGAATGAAAATAGATCCTTACTTATCTCCATGCACAAAACTCAAATCCAAATGGATTAAAGACCTCAATATTAATCCAACCATACTTAACCTGATAGAAGAGAAAGTGGGAAGTAGCCTGCAAAACATGGGCACAGGAGACCACTTCCTATGTAAAATCCCAGTGGCACAGGAAATAAGAGCAATAATGAATAAATGGGACCTCCTGAAACTGAGAAGCTTCTGTAAAGCAAAGGACACTGTCATTAAGACAAAAAGGCATCCTACTGAATAGGAAAAGATCTTGACTAACCTCACATTGGACAAAGGTCTGATCTCCAAAATATACAAAGAACTCAAGAAACTAGACATTAAAACTCTAAATTACCCAATTAAAAAATGGGGTAATGATCTGAACCGAGAATTCTCAACAGAAGAAGTTCAAATGGCCAAAAGATACCTAAGGTCATGCTCAGCTTCCTTAGCGATCAGGGAAATGCAAATCAAAACAACTTTGAGATACCATCTTACACTTGTCAGAATGGCTAAAATCAAAAACACCAATGATAGCCTATGCTGGAGAGGATGTGGTATAACGGGAACACTCATCCATCGCTGGTGGGAATGCAAACTTGTGCAACCACTTTGGAAATCAGTGTGGCGGTTTCTCAGGAAATTGCGAATTAACCTACCTCAGGATCCAGCAATACCACTCTTGGGAATATACCCAAGAGATGCCCAATCATACTACAAAAGCATTTGTGCAACTATGTTCATAGCAGTATATTTTGTAATAGCCAGAACCTGTAAACAACCGAGGTGCCCCTCAATGGAAGAATGGATCAAGAAAGTGTGGAATATATACACATTAGAGTACTACGCAGCAGTAAAAAACAATGACATCTTGAATTTTGCATGCAAATGGATGGAAATAGAAAACGCTATCCTGACTGAGGTAACCCAAACCCAAAAAGACGATTATGGTATATATTCGCTCATTAGTGGACCCTAACCATAAAACAAAGGACACTAAACTTATAGCTCACAAGCCTAGAGAAGCCTAATAGCAAGGCGAACCCAAAGAAAATCATATATAGATACTCTTGGAATTTGGAAGCAAACAAGATTGCCAGGCAAAAGAAATTTCGTCCGATGAATGAAGATAGAGACAGAGACCCACATTCACATTAGAGCAATGGATTGAGCTCCCAAGGTTTAGTCGAAGAGCAGAAGGTGGGAGAAGATGAGCAAGGAAGTCAGGAACGCGAGGGGTTGGTCTACCCACTGAGCCAGTGTGCCTGATCTAATGGGAGCTCACCTAATCCAGCTGGACCGGGACTGAATGAGCATATGACCAAACTGGACTCTCTAAATGTGGCTGCCAATGAGGGCAGAATGAGAAGCCATCAACAATTACACTAAGACCTATCTCCTCTGCATGTATTATCTTTTTGGGAACCTAGTCGATTTGGATGCACACCTTCCTAGGACGGGATAGAGGGGGGAGGGCCTTGGACTTCCCACAGGGCTGGGCACCATGTCCTCTTAAAAGGTAGCAGCGGGGGGGGGGAGCAGGAGGGGACTGGGAGATGGGGAAGAAATGTAATTCTTTTTTTTTGAATGGAAAAATAAAAGAATATGGGGGGAAAAAAAGTTAAACTTTCCCAACCTAAAAAGAGATACGATTATGAAGGTACAAAAATCTTACAGAACAACAAAAAGATTGGACCAAAAAAATGTGCCTTCACTATATAATAATCAGAACACAAAACATATAGAAAAAAGAAAGAATTTTAAGACTTGTAAAGGAAAAAATCAAGTAACATATAAACGCAGAACTATCAGAATTACATCTGACTTCTCAATAGAAACCATGAAAGCTGAAGGTCCTAGACAGATGTGCTGCAGACACTAAGAGACTACAGATGCAAGCCCAGACTACTATACCCAGCAAAGCTTTCAATCACCATCAATGGAGAAAAAAAGATATTCCATGACAAAACTAAATTTAAGCAAACCTATTCATAAACCTAGCATTCCAGAAAGTACTAGAAGGAAAGCTTCAACCCAAGGAAGCTAACTGCACCCCCCAAAAAAAACCCACAGACAACAGCAAATGCTAATGAAGGGCAACACACAAACACTACCACCAAAATATAGCAGGAATTAACAACCACTGGTTGTTAATATCTCTTAATATCAATGGACTGAACTCATCTATGAAAAGATGGATACAAAAATTGAATTCATCCTACTGCTGTATACAAGAAACACAACTCAACCTCAAAAACAGATAGTACCTCAGAGTAAAGGGTTGGGAAAATTTTTCCAATAAAAAAGACCCAAGAAACAATCAGGTATAGCTATCCTGATATCTAACAAAATAGACTTCAAACTTAAATCAGTCAGAAGTGATGGAGAAGTATACTTCATACTCATCACACACACAAAAATCCATCATGATGAAGGATTCTAATATTCATGCCCCAAATATAGAGCACCTACATATGTAAAAGAAATATTACTAAAGCTTAAATCCCACATAAAACTCCACACATTAATAGTAGGAAACTTCAACACCCCACTCTCCACAATGGACAGATCAATCAGACAAAAACTTAACAGAGAAATAAGAGAACTGACAGAGGTCATGACCCAAATGGACTTAACAGATATTTATAGAACATTACACCCAAATACAAAAGAATGTACCTTCTTCTCAGCAACTCTTAGAACCTTCTCTAAAACTGACTACATTCTCAGTAACAAAGCAAACCTCAACAATACAAAAAACTTGGAATAACCCCTTGTTTCTTATTGGATCACCATGGTTTAAAGTTAGAATTCAGCAACACTAGTTGCAGAAAGCCAACAAACTCATGGGAATTAAACAGTGCTCAATCAAATCCTCCCCTGAGTCAAGTAAGAAATAAAAGACTTCCTAGAATTCAGCGAAAATGAAGGTACAATGTCCCCAAATATATGGAATACTATGAAAGCAGAACTAATAGGAAATTTCATAACACTAAGTGCCTACATAAAAAAGTGGAGAAGTCTCACACTAATGACTTAACAGCACACCTGAAAGCTCTAGAACAAAAAGAATCAGACTCATCCAGGATAAACGGGAAAAAATCAAATTGAGGGCTTAAATCAATAAAATATAAACAAAGAAAACGATACAAAGAATCAATGAAATAAAGATCTGGTTCTTTCAGAAAATAGACAGGATAGACAAACCCTTATCCAAACTAATGAAAAGGCACAGAGAGAATTTCAAATTAACAAAATCAGAAATAAAGAGGGGATATAACGACAGGTTACTGAGGAAATCCAGAGAATCATTAGATCATACTATGAAAACCTGTACTCCACAAAATTGAAAAATGTAAAATAAATGGACAATTTTCTGGATAGGTACCAAATACTTAAATTAAGTCAAGACCAGGTGAACAATTTAAATAAACCTATAACCTGCAAGAAATCAGAAGCTGTCATCAAGAGCCTCCCAACCAAAAACAGCCCAAGGCCCAATGGCTTTAGCACAGAATTCTATCAGAACTTCAAGGAACAGCTAATACCTGTACTCCTCAAAGTGTTCCACATAATAGAAACAGAAGGAACATTGCCAAACTCTTTATGTGAGGCTACAGTTACCCTGATACAAAAACCACACAAAGATTCAAACAAGAAAGAGAATTACAGAACAATCTCTTTCATGAACACTGACGCAAAAAAATCAATAAAATACTCTCAAATTAAATTAAAAAACACATCAAAAAATCATTCACCATGATCAAGTCAAATTCGCAGGGATAGTTAAACAAATGAAAATCTATCAATGTAATCCACTTTTTAAAAAAACTGAAATAAAAAACAATATGATCATCTCAGATGCTGAAAAAACATTTGAAAAAATTCAATACACCTTCATGATAAAGGTTTGGAGAGATCAGGGATACAAGAAACATATCTAAACATAATAAAAGCAATGTCCAACAAGCCAACAATCAATATCAAATTAAATGAAGTGAAACCCAAAATGATTCCACTAAAATCAGGCACAAGACAAGGCTGTCCACTCTCTCCATATCTACTCAACATAGTTCTTGAAGTTCTAGCTAGAGCAATAAGACAACAAAATGAGATGAAGGGGAAACAAATTTGAAAGGAAGAAGCTAAACTTTCACTATTCACAGATGATATGATAGCATACATAAATGATCCCAAGAATTCTACTAGGGAATTCCTACAGCTGATAAGCATCTTCAGTAATGTGGCAGCCTCCTATATACAAATGATAAAGAAGCTGAGAAAGAAATCAGAGAAACATCACCTTTCAGAATAGCCACAAATATAACATAAAATATCTTGCGGTAACACTAACCATAGAAGTGAAAGACCTGTTGAACAGGAACTTTAAGTTTTGAAGAAAGAAATTGAAGAAAATACCAGAAAACAGAAAGATCTCCCATTCTCTTTGATAGGAAGAATCAACATAATAAAAATGGCAATTCTACGCAAAGCAATCTATAAATTCAATGCAATTACTATCAAAATCCTAACACAATTATTCACAGACCTTGAAAGAACAATAATCAACTTCATATGCAAAAACAATAAGCCAAAACAGTCCTGTACAATAGAGGAACTTCCAGAGGTATCACTATCCCTGACATCAAGTGCTATTATAAAGCTATAGTAATGAAAACTGCTTGGTATTGGCATGAAAACAGAGAGGTAGAACAATGGAATTGAATCAAAGACCCGTATACTAATCCACACACCTATGAATACCTGATTTTTGACAAAGAAGAAAAGAAGAAAAAGAAAAAGAAGCATCTTCAACAAATGGTGCTGGCATAACTGGATGTCAACATGTAGAATAATGAAAATAGATCCATATCTATTTCCATGCACAAAACTCAAGTACAAATGGATTAAAGATCTCAATATAAATCTGACCATACTGAACCTGAAAGAAGAGAAAGTGTGAAGTAGTATCAATACATGGACCCAGGAGACTACTTCCTAAATGTAACACTAGTAGCGTAAACACTGAGAGCAACAATAAATAAATAGGACACTCTGAAACTGAGAACCTTTTATAAAGAAAAAACACAATCAATAAGATAATGGGAAAGGATCTTCACCAACCCTATATCAGACAGAGGAGTGATCTCTAAATATATAAAGAATTACATATCAAAATATCAAATAATCCAATTAAAAATGGGATTCAGATCTACATAGAGAATTCTCAACATAAGAATCTCAAATTGCCAAAAGACACTTAAGGAAATGTTCAATATCCTTAGCTATCAGGGAAATGCAAATCAAATGAACTCTGAGATACTATCTTACACCTGTCAGAATAGCTAAGAGCCAAAACACACCAATGATAGCTTATTCTGGAGAGAATGTGGAGTAAGAGGCACACTCCAATGCTGGTGGGAATGCAAACTTGTACAACCACTCTGAAAATCAGTATGGCAGGTTCTCAGAAAATTGGAAATCAATCTACTGCAAGACCCAGGAATACCACTCGGGCATGTTCCCAAAAGATGCTCAAGCAAACTACAAGGACATTTGTTATCCTATGGTTATAGCAACATTATTTGTAATAGCCAGAATCTAAAAATAACCTAGATACCCCTCAACTAAAGAATGGATAAAGAAAATGTGATACATTTACACAATGGAGTACTACTCAGTGGCAAAAAAAATGTCATTTTGAAATTTGCATATGAATAGATGGAACTAGAAAAAAAAACATCCTGAGTGAGGTAACCCAGACCCAGAAAATACCATGGTATGTACCCAATCATAGATGTATCCTAACTATAAAGCAAAGGACAAGGAACCTATAGTTCACTACCCCAAAGAAGCTAAGTTATAAGGAGAACCCTACTAGAAACATACATAGATCCTTTTGGGTAGGAGAAGTGGACAAGATCTCCTGAGAAATTTGGAAGCATGGGGGTCACAGGAGAAGGGAAGTCAGAAGGGGAAGAGTAGGGGAGAAAGGGAGTGGAGAGGAGAACTTGAGGGAAGGGGATGGTCAAGATGGGGGAAGGATAGAGACAGAGAAAAAAGAAAGAAATATCTTCATTGAGGGAGCCATTATGGAACTAGCAAGAAACATGGCACTAGAGAAATTGCCAGGAATCCATAAGGATGACCCTAGCCGAGACCCTAAGCAATAGTGGAAAGGGTGCCTGAACTAGCCTTGCCCTGTGGTGAGATTGATGACTAACTAAAATGCATTATAGAACCTACATCCAGCAATAGACGGAAGCAGAAACTGAGATCCACAGCGGAGGACTGGGCTGAATTCCCAAAGTCCAATTAAAGAGTGGGAGGAGTGAGAATATGAGCAAAGAGGTCAAGACCCTGTTTGGGATACCCACTGAAACAGGTTACCTGAGCTAAGGGGAGGCTACCAATTCCAGCCTGACAGCAACGGAACAACATAGGACCAAACTAGGCCCTTTGAAAGTGGGTGACAGTTTTATGTCTGGGGCAGACTGTGCTGCAGTGAGACCAGAATTTATCCATATTGTTTGTTCTGGCTTTGTTGAACCCATTATCTCTGGAGGGATACCTTGTTCAACCTAGATATAGTGGGGAGGGCTTTGTCCTGCCTCAAAGCAATATGCTAGACTTTGTTGACTCCCCATTGGAAGCCTTACCCTCTCTGAGGAGTAGATGGAGGTTCACATGGGGGGCTGTAGGGGGAGAAGGTAGAGGGAACAGGAGGAAGGGAGGGAGTGGGAACTGGATTTAGCATGAAATATGAGAAAAGATTTTTTTTAAAAAAAAATAAGGTCATCCTCCATTACACAGGAAGTCCAAGACCAGCCTGAATTACAGACCCTGTGTCAAAAAACAAAACATAGAAAGTATATTTAAGGGTCCAAAGAAAATGGTAGATAACTTACAGAAACACATGGGGAGTGTCCATGGAAGTAGAAAGAATTTGGAAGAAAAAGTGAAATGACAGTTATCGAAATAATACCATGAGAAGCCATAAGTCAATAGTAAACATGTAAAATAGAACTATATGACCAGTAACATCAAAAGCATGGCTTTCTGAAGGTTGTGTTTCTATGTGGGTCATGGTGAGGAGTCTAGCGAAGGTGTTGACTGTGTAGTGTGTTGTGAGCTTAGAGTGTTAAAAGAGAAAGCTAAAAGGACACACAGTGCTTGATTTTAGAGAAATTTAAATACAAAATGAGAGATAAATACTTTGAATATTTAATATAATTTTTTCCATCAGTGTAACAGGCCTCCAGACCTTAGCATGACTAACACTATGTTAGAAGCACCCCTCTAACCTTAAATCCAAGCAGGTAGGCCCCACAGTCTTCAAAAACAGGAACAATGAAATAGTCCATAGTTCAAAGAAATGTCCTAAGTAAAACGTCTCTAAAGGTGCTCACCTTGCCTTTTGGCTTCTGTAGGTCTGCTTCTTGCTAACTGAGGTGTGCCAATCAGGATGCGGTTTTTGTGCATAAAAGAAAAAGAACTGTAAGGGGCTGAATGATCTAGGCAAGTTCCCTATGCAGCTTCAGGATGACAATAAAGACTTTATTTTTGGCTTCAAGAATGTCCACGTGGTGGTCTCTTGTAGCCTTACTCCATAACATCAACTTTAATAAAATACTTTTCTTCCAACCATATATATATTTCTGAAAATTTAAAATTTAAGTAATGTCTTAGTTGATAAGGGTACTTGCTGCCTTACCAAAGGACTGGAGTTTGATTCCCAGAACAGAAATTGGTAGACTCACAGTTGGTAACTTAAACTCCAAGGATCTAATAATATCCTTTTCTGGATTCTACAGGCAGCTCCACATATGTCACACACACACACAAACTCAATTATTCTTCCTTAAGTAGCCTTTGGTCATGGCATTTTATCACAGCAACAAAAATGCAACTAATACAAATTACAAATAGTTTAATTTCCAAAACTGTCAAGAAAAAACTAGGTCACTGTTGAATTTGTGGACAAAGCAGAATTTGGATATTAAATACAGAAACACACATAGAACACAAGTTTTGGGAGAAAGAGGTGAAAATATTCACCAATGGTGACTGAAATATTTTCTGATATCAAAATGTATGATTCATTCAATGACAGTGCTTATTAAAAGTGGAAATTTCTTTCTGGCAAGTCTATGCAAACATTATAGTGTAGATAAAATTATTACTTGAGTCAAGATGAAAAAACAATTAAGTGAACTGGAAAAGCTGTTTCTTCTGTAATTATGAAACAGTATTTAACATCCATGAAACAGCTATTTTAATATTATAATCAAAGATGCTAAGTACTGTGATGGTTTAAACAAAGTCTGTTCCCCAGCAGGCACAAATATTTGAATAGTTGGTGCCCAGCTGGTGACACAGTTTTGAATGCTGTTAAGAGATGCAGCCTTATTGGAAAGAGTACAGCATCAGTGGGGGGAAGGCTTTGAGAGTTCATAGCCTTGGCCTACCTCCAGGTCACTTTCTCTGCTTTTGTTTGTGGCCGAAGAAAAGATCTCTCATCTTTCCATTATGTACCAGACATAATCCTACTGCCTCCCTTCCATAATAAAGTCATATCCCTTTGGAGCCACAAGCCCAAATGAACTTTTTCTTCCATAATTTGCTTTTGGTAATGATGTTTTAACATAATAGCAGAAGTGTAAAAAAATAGGCATAGCACATTTATAGATATTAGATTTGTTATTCTTTGAAAATTAATCAATGGTTTTTACACATAGTTTAACAATTTATTGCTTTCAAGAGATTAGATGAAGATTAACTGGATTAAAGAAGAACATTTGATGAAATATAAATTTAATATATTTCATCTTCCCAATGATGGTTAAAATACTTGATATAGCTCCCTTAAGTCTAGTTAATTTTACTTTGAACACAATAAAATATTTGATAAATCATTTATTAAAAATTTCAAAAACCTTTATTTAAAGATATTTTAAAACTTTCAAAGTATATATTTCCATCACATACTCTATGAACACAAATATTAAACACTGAAGAACTAATAAGCCTTATAAGGATAGAGTTTTAGAGTAATTGGACAGCATAGAAATTACTGAAACTTCTTCTTTAATAGTTCAGTTTTCTGAACCAGAAATGAAATAACTTGCCCAAGTTCTCTGAAATATATCATGAAAATGAGTCCCTTTGCCATCAAAATATATGAGTGCAGCAGTTTGGGTTGTTAACTAATTTTTCATATTTGATCTGCAACTTCTGCTTAATAACTGAACAACAAAGTATTTAAAGGTCAATTTAACGAAGAAAGATTATTAATGATTCAAGGTGCATGCTATATATAGCAATATATGGACAATTACACATACCTAATGACTCAAAATGAGAAGTTAAACAACAAAATTTCAAATATTGTTAAATTATCAATGTCAAAATCATATTAATATTGGCAGACACTGAATTCTGTGGGTACCCTTTAAAGGGGTTTGAGCTTTTGAATGCTGAAACAACAAAATGCACTTGAGTACATGGATATTATCAGAGAATATGTATTAGAGAAATATTTGCTTTCATGGTAAGAAGTGGGATGAGAATAGACTGGAAGTAAAGGGGTTGAAATGATACTTGATGAATATGTGTTAAAAGTAGAAAAAGAAATAGAGGGCAAAGTTAATGGAAGACATGTTCAGAATTAGAACAAGCTGCGTGTGATGGTGCACACCTTTAAACACAGCATTTGGGACGCAGAGGCAGGTTTATGTTTGAGTTCGAAGCCAGCCTGGTCTATGAAGTGAGTTATAGGGTAGCCAGGGATACACAGAGAAAGTATGTCTCTGAAAAGAAAAAAAAAAAAAAAAACAGCAAAGAATTAGAACAAAACTAATGAATTTAAAAATGGAGAAAAGTCGTCTGCCGTAGGAAGTCTTACAGCTAGTGGTTTCCTGCCCACTGGGGCGTGGCCTATATGCTGATGTGGAGCTTGCATCCGGCATCTTTTTCCATCTCTCTGTTATGGTTGCAGATTTCTGCTTCTGGTCTCTATTCCAGCAGAGGATTCTGATTTGTGAGTTTACCCCTAAATAAATAACCATCTATTTTCTCAATTCTGAGCTAGTGTGGGATTTAAGTGTCTTTCTTCAGTCGTTGTGAATTATTTTTAACACTTTAGAAAAAACTTCTGCCAGAAAACTTGTAGAAATGATAAGCAATGTGGCAGGCTATAGAATCAACTTGCACAAATAAATAGTTTTCACTACACCAACAATAAGCATACAGAGGAAGAAATTGTGGACATGCTACTATTCATAATTGCCTCAAAGAAAATAAAATATCAAAGAATAAACCCAGTAAAAGAAGTAAATAATCCTTAAAAATAAACCTTGAAAACTACAAAGAAAGTGAAAAAGGAAGACACTGGAAAATGGAAAGATAGTACCATGGCCATGGATTGTTCAAAATAATATTATGAAAATAGCAATTCTACCAAAGCCATGAACAGACCCAGTGCAATCCCAATCAAATCTCAGTCTCCTCCAGCACATGAACAAAAAAAGTATTCTAAGATTCAAATGGAACTACAAAAGTGTTTGAATAGCCAAAACTAATCTTCAAAAAAAATAGCAAAGATGAAGGGATTACTAACCCAGATCTCAAGACATACAGAGTCATTGTAATAAAAACAATGCAGTAGAAGAACAAAAGCAGACAGTTAGACCAGTGGAACAAATGGAAGAACCAAACATGAATATGCAGAACCAGCCATTTAATATCTGACAAAGAAGTGGAACAAATACACTGGAACAAAGAAAGCACCATCACTTAATTATGCTGGAAAAACCAGATGCCCATTGCAGAAGAATGAAATTACACCATGTCTATGTCCATGCACAGAAACTACCTTCAACTGGATCAAAAATCTAAAGATGAAACTTGAACACTGATACTGCTAGAAGAAGACTTGCGCAGAGCCCTACATGATATTGGTAAAGGAAAAGTTTTTCTGAATTAAACTCTACTTGCCAAATAATTAAGGCTGACAACTGACAAGTGGAATATCATTAAAACTTACAACATCTGAAACAACCACCACCACAACAAAAAAACAATAAAAACATGAAGGGGATTTTACAGAATGAAAAGGAATATATTACATTCAACAGAGGATTACTATCCAGAATACATAGATAACTCAAAAAGTAAATGGTCTAACAAACAAACTAATAAAAATCCATTCACAAATGGGCCTGAGATCTGAACTTAAAATGTCTTTTTGGAAGTTCTTAAAATATAAGACAAAAATGGCTAAGAAATAACATAGAAAATGTCCATCATTCTTATACAGTAGGGAAATACTAATCAAAGTAACATTATATTTCAACTTATTGCAATCAGAATGGCAAGGGTCACCAAAACAACTGACAATAAATTATGGGGAAAATGTGGGAAAAGAAGACCCTTTTTTGCTGTTGGTGAGATTGTAGACTCATCCTGCCTGTATGGAAATAAGTATGACAAATTTTCAAACAGATAGCAATAAACTTACCATATCACCTTACCATATCACCCAGTTCTACCACCCTTTAGCATATGCCCCAAACTACATTCTGCTCCACAGATACTTGTTCAGCTATCTCTGCTACTTTCTTCAGAATAGGTAGAAAATGCAAACAATCTAAATACACTTCAACTATGGGATGGCTAATGATATTACAGTGTATATATACTATGGAATATTATTCATCTATAAAGAAAAACAAATCAGGAAAATGAATAGAAATAGAAAAGTTAACATGGAGTGAGGTAACTCAGACCCCAGAAATACGAATGTCACATGTTCTCTTTAATATAAGACTCCTAGTTCATAATCTTCAGATGTGAGTACCTAACCTGGAATAACTACAAAACTCAGGTAATAAAATGAGAAAAATGGGGAGAGAGACTCTAATTAGGAACTGGAAGATGAATACAGAAAAGGAAGAGTAAGGATATCTGAAAATGCAATAAGGCATTGTGCTACGGTCTACACTTAAAAAATATATATGAAAAGCTATTTTTTGAGTTGTTAGTCAAGATTGCCTAGGAGATCCACAAAACATTATCAGCCTCCACCCCACCACAAGCAAAAAGAAAGTTTCTATTACTAAAGTCATTATGTACTTGAGATGCAAGACCCAGAAGTCCCTGAGATGATGTGGCCTGAGTGGGTCTTCCCTGATGACTAGCTCGAGAGTACCAGCATGTGCCATGCAAATTTCCAAAAGAGGGAGACAACTAACATTTCTACCCAGTTATGACACCTATAAACCATAACAACCAATAAGGCAAGATAGTCCTAAGGGTGAAGTAGTGGCACACATATGTTGGTGGTAACCCACAGCTCTCTAGTTGAACTAACAAGTGGGAAACCTTTGGTATTGAAACTTAGCCAACAATTCATGTTAAATATTTGTTTCTTATAGCCACACATAAATGTACTCCTCATCCTTCTTTAAGGCAACTTGTCTTTGAAACAGACTGAGAACGTTACAGAAAACTTCAATGTATCATAAAGAGAGTTTTTAAAGAACAGTCCCGACTGATACATACATGAGGCTCAGGAGTCCTTGAGAAAGGAGGAATAGAACAATTGTCAGAGCCAGTGGAACAGGGAATTTACTGCATTCCCCAGGGATGTCAGGAGCTACACCCATAAAAATATCACCAATGACTACCTAAACATGAAATGAACAAGGACAATAATGATAGACTTCTTATAATGAATGGGGTAAAGACTATGAGGACAACCCTTCACAAAGATCCACGGGCAAGTAATAAACGCTGGGAGCAAGATGGTGTCAAAAGAGAAGGCAAATTTTTTTTTTAAAAAAATGGTACTATGCTTTTGGAGGAAAAAATAGATTTATAAGCTTTCTGTAAAGTGTTTTGTATTAACAAGTGGAGTGGGAATAAACAAAAAAATATTAAACTCTTGGAGAAAATATCCACCCAAAACTGAACATAGAATCAAACAAATGAATGAACAACTAACAAATGTAGAAAAATAACTGTTGTTATTTTTCTGTTATGCTCTTACTGTTTTGTTAGCTCTTCTGTTGTCCTTTTTATCTTCTTTCACACTTTCATTGTGCTTAATATTGTGTAGTGACATAATTTTCCCCCATTTCATATTGTTTGGTTTATCCTCTACTTATAGTGCTGGAGTTGAGACCCAATCACTCTCAGAGACAGCAGTACTCAAAGGAAAATTTAATTATGGCCAGGCCCACTTGTTCCCCAAGAGAGGAGAAAAGTGGAAACTAAGCTACAGCATGAGAATTCCAGCATAGGTCCTTTATGACATTTGAAAGGAAGAAAAGCTTAGAAAAAGTAGAACTTTTGTGATTAACTCCCTAGCAAAACAGATTGTTTAGAGTTTTTCTTAATGTCACTGTGGCTGGCAAATTTCGAAGAACCTTGTTTCCCAAGCCAGGTCGACCCGATTTCCAGAAGGTCTTTGTGATCTGTTGTGTAGAAAAACAGTCTGCACAATAGGAACATAAGTCTCATCCTATCTAAAAAGAACAAGTGCAAATGCCAAGGTTCGGGAAACAGTCTGGAAGCTGTTTTCTTTGTATTTACCATGAGATATGTACTCATGCATGGTATCTTGCAAAAGTCTAATTTAAGTTGGTAATGAATGACCTTCAGTTATATCTTTTTGTGTCCACCCTTGCGTACTTTCTTTTGAAATAAATTAATCACATCATTGTACTGTAAATCCATTTTTAAAGTGAGTTATAGATATTTTTAATAACATTTTATACTTACATCTAGAAAGCACAATTACAGAATGCATTAGAAGAACCAGAATTGTTAAACATGCAAGCTTTTTCTCTTCAAGGGAAGATGACTGATGGAGTGGATGTTTTCTAATAACCTGGTGATCTCTTTGCTATTCTATGGAGCCAGCCTTCTGGAACCTCCCAAATCCTGAGCATTGTTTAAGTCCTAATCCTGGGCTTTGCCTGTCAGTGAATAGAAACCATGCTTAGGAAAGAGGTCGCATACAATTTGCATCCTCCATCAATAGAATCAATTCATCCCTAGGCTTATCACAGATCCTTCCTCCCCAGGCCCTTACCCTGAGCACTGTTTATTAAACAGTTCTGTAAACAGAACTCATTCTTATTGTAAAGGTCACAGGGCCTTCACTAGAGATGTACTCTACAAGGGAGTTTCCTTGCAGACATTCCTAAAACTTTGTTGGAATAATTGTCACATGGAGACATTTCCCCTAAATTTTACTGTATTTAACTGTGTAAGGAAATTAAGTCACCAGGTCAGACTCAGGAAGTTTTTGACTCAGCACCTGCTACAGTGGTGCTGACCCAATTTTAATTCCTCACATGGATTTCTTCCCTGCAGGCTGAGACATTGTAGGGTCCCCCAACACATACCTATTTGCGTAATTTCATATTTTATCATCCGTTGCAGAATTGTGGCTTACCATTGACACAGTATCACAGGGCCTGCGCTTATTGTTTACTAAGGAGTTTTCTAAGTTAATATGCTTTTCTGCTGTCCATTATCTTTCGTTTTTAATTTAGATTCTGAACACTCTTAGCTAGAAATACACTGTTCTATTTTTTATTTAATGATAATTTTACCCCAAGTGCAATTTGGAAGTAACAGATTTATTCATTTTCTTTTCAAAGATCAACGGTCATTTCATTCCCTCCAGAACATCAAGCTTTCTGCTCACAAATCAATCAACAGTCTTATTAGCTCCCTATTCAGGGTTACTTGTGGCTTTAACATTGCTATCGTTCATAACAGCCCCACGAGGGGTGGTGACAGGTGGGCTGAGGTTGGCAGGAGACACAGATTACAAACATTCTCTGTTTTTTGAGTGTTTTTTTATTCAATTCTTATTTAATTTTTGGGAATCCTGGCTTTCTAAAATGTACGAGATCTCATAATGCTTTGAGTGAGAGAGAAAGTGTTTGATCAAAAAGCCCTTTGAATAGTGGAATGATTCACAAACACACTTCACTCTTCTCTCTTTGGGTGAAGGTGATTTTTCTTCTTTTTTTTAACACAATGCCTTTTATTATTTTTTCCATATTCTTTTATTTTTTCCATTCAAAAAATTTACATTTCCTCCCCTTCTCCCAGTCCCCTCCCGCTCCCCCCTACCCCTCCTCCCTCCCCCTGCTTCCTTAAAAGAGTGTATGGTGCCCTGCCCTGTGGGAAGTCCAAGGCCCTCCCCGCTCCATCCTGGCCTAGGAAGGTGTGCATCCAAATAGACTAGGGTCCCAAAAAAGATAATACATGCAGAAGAGATAGGTCCTAGTGTCATTGATGATGGTTTCTCAGTCTGCCCCCATTGGCAGCCACATTCACAGAGTCCGGTTTGATCATATGTTCATTCTGTCCCAGTCCAGCTGGATTTGGTGAGCTCCCATTAGTTCAGGCACACTGTCTCAGTGGGTGGTCCAGCCCCTCACGGTCCTAACTTCCTTGCTCATCTTCTCCCACCTTCTGCTCTTTGACTGGACCTTGGGGGCTCAGTCCATTGCTCTGATGTGAATGTGGGTCTCTGTCTCTATCTCCATCCATCGGACGAAATTTCTATGGTGGTGATCAAGATATTCATCAGTGTGACTATGGGACAATGCTAGTTCCGGCACCCTCTCTTCTGCTGCCCTAGGACCTAGCTGGGGACATCCCTGTGGACAGCTGGGATCCCCTCTAGAGCCAAATATCTTGCCAGTCCTAACATGACTCCCTTAATGTAGATATCTTATTCCCTTCTCCTGTATCCCCCTTTCCTCCATCTCCACCCTCTCACTCCCCCAAGTCTCCCCAGTCCTTCCCTTCTCCTTTCTCCTTCCCCCTCTCCCCTTCCCCCACTCCCCTACCCTAACCTGTATCCCTGCCCCCGTGCTTCCAGCTGGAAATTGGAGTTTTCTCAGATATCTGACAGCACCCTGTTAGCTCTCCTCTCTCTTATTGACTTTAGTCTCCAGGAGGCCTACTCTTTTCTAAAGACCAAATGGATGGGGAGTGGGTCTGGGAGAGAGTGGAGATTATGGTAGCTGGGAGAATGGAAGGAGGGAAAACTGTGACCAGAACATATTATATGAGAGAAGAAACTAATATCAATAAAAGGAAAATAGTTTTAATAATAATGATTAATTTAAAAAGATTCAAGCCAGGTAGAAGCAGTATGGAGTGGGATAATGGGTGATTGTCCCCAGGTGGTAGCAGCTTCAGCGTGAGTGGTTTTAAACTCAGCTGTTGATAAGCAGTGTATAATTTGCTAACACTTTCCAATAAAAATATTGCTTTACTCATTTTCTAGTCAGTGTTTCTCGGAGTGAAAGATGGTCTAGAACTATTGTAGTAGGAGACAGCTTGTTTGTTCCTGGCTGCTCAGACTCAAAATAACCACACAGAAACTGTATTATTTAAATCACTGCTTGGCCCGTTAGCTCAAGCTTCTTATTGACTCTTACATCTTAATTTAACCCATTTCTATTAAAGTGTGAATTGGCACGTGGCTGTGGCTTACTGGCAAGGTTCCAGTGTCTGTCTCTGGTGGGCCTACACGGCTTCTTTCTGACACCACCTTCTTTCTCCCCGCATTCAGTTTAGTTTTCCCTGCCTGCTTCTAGTCTGCCCTGCACAGGCTGAAGACATCCTTTATTCATTAACAAATAAAAGCAATACAAATACAAGAGGACTTCCCACATCACAGAACTTACAAATGTCGTTTTCTTATCAACTTCTGGCCTCAGTTACTGTTCTCAACTAACTTATCTGATTTTTAAAATACATTTTTAATTGAAATAGAAACTCCTTGCCTTTCATTTTCTTCCCTACAGTCACTCCTAGTTAATCTCCTTTAAACTCTTCCATGCCTCACCTCTGACTCTCAAGTTGATAACATCTTTTTCATTGATTATTATTGCTATGTACATATATACATATCTGTACATGTGTATGTATATGTCCACACAAATTCTAGATGATCTGCTGATTTTATTTTGACTGTTAGTATATAAATGTATGTGTGTGTGTGTGTGTATATATATATATACATATATACATATATATGTATTTTCAAGGCTGAATTCTCTGCACTAGATAAAATATAATGGGGATTGTTGTCTAAAGTTTTTGTCCTGCCTGGTTCCACAGCCATTAATTCCCAAAGAATCACAGAGAGGTCTACATTAATTGTAAACTGGCCCATTAGCTCAGGCTTCTTATTAACACTCATAACTTATATTAGCCCATGATTCTTGGGCTTGTAGCTTGGTACCTTATTCAGCGAGGCAGTCACATCTTGCTTCTTCTGTGACTGGAAGTGTACTTCCCTCTTCCCAGAATTCTCATTGCCCTGCCTCTACTTCCTGCCTGGCTACTGGCCAATCAGCATTTTATTAAAATACGATTGACAAGGTACAAACTATTGTCCCACAGCAGGGGATCACCCTCAAGAAATCTTTTCCTCCTTTTTCCAGTAGTCAAAGCAGTTGATCAATTTTTACACACTTTTCTAATAATTCATAATAATTAATAGGTCTAATAACATCACAAAGACCACTGGATTACAATAATTTAGTATAAATATAGAGCAGATTTATGTTGGTTTTGTTTTTGTGTATGCCTCTGTTTTATTTTTGATCCACATATATATTTGTATAGCCATTAGTAACATGGGATACAGAAGATTAGTGTCTTCTTGTAAGTACCTTGATGCTACCCTTTTTATCATACCATATTCCAATCTAACACCTACTGACAGGTATAGTTTTATGTTTTCTGCAATTTTTAAAATCAGTTCAAACTGTTATGATATGTGAATAATTCATTTATTTATATTTTGAAATAATAGCATATTGTATGGGTATTCTGGAGTTTATTCATTCATTCATTTGGATCAGTCTCTGTCTTTGCCAATTATAAAGAGATAGAATAAACTTTTGGGTATTTATCTTTGTATAGATGGATGATTTTCTTTCCTCTGTTTCTGGTAACTTGTGAGTTCAGCTCACAAAGCTACCACCTAGCACTCAATTCAGAAGCTAGAGTTTAGCAAAGGGAACTTAGAAGATTTCCAGTCTGAGGGGTTATAGAATGAGCTCTCATAGGTGCTGTTTCAGTCATGTCTCTTTATGGTTCCTGCCTCTATTCTAATTTTCTTAGCCTAATTCTAATACCTCCTAGCTTCTTCTCCTCTAGCCTAAAAACTCTCTTTTGGAGCAATAAAAAAATTATGATAGTTATTTTCTCATTGGTCAAAAGCACATTCCTAGTATAAGTGATAAGGAGCTGAGCTATTTGCCATAGCAACACAAGGTTTCAAGGTTTCAGAAGTAAGACTGTAATCAGAGTCCAATGGCACACTGTCCATAAGTCTTTTATCAGATAGACTTGGCAAGCAAAGAATTGACATGTTTTTTTTAGCGTGCTTTGTGTAGCAATATTGGTTGGATACTTGTGACTGACATTGTGCATAACTGTAAGGTTTTAAAGTAGTCAACTATTTACAAAAAACGTTTAGCCTAGTTTGAACTTGTTTTGAGGTAAAAGTGAGCTAATTATGTATAGTTAGTGTGAGCAAAAGGAACAAAGCAGGCATTTAAGTGTTTGCAGTCATCATGGAACAATACATCTAGTTATGAAGCATGTACTAGTTTATTTCTTATAAATCAATTATACAGATAAATGAATAGTCATCTTCTTGATCATCCACAGATATATGTGCCCATAAGACTGGGATGTAATCATGAGATTTCACACTACAATGCAGTTATTAGGAGACACCAAGATGCTTTAGCAAATGTAAACAAGAGTTCCCAGACTCAATTGGCCTGTGACCTTTAATTAACCATCATCAGAGAATCATTCGTCTGATGGGTTGACATCTGAATACTAGTTGTTATCTATTGTAACTTGCACAGCCTCTGATAGCAGGTAATATATCCAGAAGTCATATTTATAGGCTATAATTCATAAAATTCTATATTCACACAAAAGTCAATATTTTTCCAAAATTATTGTACCATTTTGAATTTCTGCAGCAGAGTTTCAATGGGTGAGAGACTTGTGGCTTTGGTGTGTTTGCCAGCACTTTGTATCATTGTTGTTTTTACTTGGCTATTCTGATATTTTTATACAGCCAGGTAACTAATTCTAAGAAGCTGATTAATAAATATGTCCTACATATTTAACCCTCTGTTGAGGGCTAAAACCATTTTTGTTTGGTACTTGTATGGTTGACTTCAATTATGTCTTAAAATTCTAATATAGATTTCCTGAGTAATCCACAGTATGGTGTTTTCTTTTCGACCATTATGTGAGGCTTTCTTTACTTTATCACATTTCAAAGGATGCAGGAAAGAAAAACATATTCCCCTGTATGGTTGTCTCTGTCTTCTTTTTATCACTCTATGAATACTATTCATTCTGCCATCACTTTTTTTAGCTTTATTCATTGGGACATATAAGGACTGTTCACAAAAACATCATAACTCAACCTATGAACTCTCAACACTAAATTCAAGTTTTTTTTAGGTTAGTGATAAAAAATAAAATTTGGATTTATTAAAATAAATCAGAAGTATCATGGAGGGCTTGGTTGTTAGCACCATGGGGAATAAAGCAATGAGTTGGTATATTTAGCTTCTCATAAGCTCCCTTCTGCTCCATGAACTTGAATACACAATTTGCATTTCATCTATAACCTCTCTTGAGCTTTCCCTTATTTCTAAAACTTTGTGTTACTCAAAATATGATAGTTATCCCCAGTATTAAGAATGATATCTTTCCATAATGAGAAATTTTCAAACCCATTTCAATGAAAATATTAACGCCTTTTAGAGTGCTATATTATTACTTATTTATGTAGCATGTGTGGGGGGGGGAGAGAATGTGTATGCATGTGTGTGTGTGTGTAATCCTTCATGTTTTTTGTGGAAGCCAGAGGTCAACTTAAAGAGTGTTTTTCTCATTCTACCATGTTGGTTGTAGAGGATCAAACTCAGGTTGTCAGGTTTAGAATAGTAGCAATTGACTCTTCCTGATCAGCCAATTCACCAGCATTATAATGTCTTCATTAACATGTATTAACTATACATAATAGCAGGTTTTATATCAAATTTTTACAAGTATACAAAATGCATTTCTAATACATCACACACATCCCATTTTTACCCCTCTTTTCCTACCACTTTTAATTCTTTTCCTCTTCCTAACTAATCCCTTTCCACTTTAGTCTGTGTGTGTGACCTCGTGAGCTTCATTAAGATTTACAGGAGTTGGGAGGCAGTGGCACACGACTTTAATCCCAGAACTCAGGAGGCAGATGCAGGTGGATTACTGCGAGTTCAAGGCCAGCCTGGCCTACAAGAGCTGGTTCCAGGACAGGCTCCAAAGCTACCGAGAACAAAAAAAGGCAGACGAAAGAAAGAAAGAAAGAAAGAAAGAAAGAAAGAAAGAAAGAAAGAAAGAAAGAAAGAAAGAAAGGAATATTTACAGAAGTATACTCTTTTAAGAACATGGGCCTCTCTCTCCTCCACCCCACATTTGATGTGGAATATCCGTCTGTATATGTGTTGCTTTTATTGGCTAATGAATAAAGCTGTTTCAGTCAATGGCTTAGCAGAGTAAAGCCAGGCAGAATATCTGAACAAAGATATATAGAGAGAGTAGGTGGAGTCAGGGAGACACTATGTAGCTGCAGAAGGAGACAAGCACCAGAACATTACCCATATGCCATAGCCTTGTGGCAATACATTGATTAATAGAAATGCTTTAATTTATAAGAGTTAGCTAAAAATATGCCTGTGATTATTTGTGTCTGGACGACCAGAAACGAAAGAACAGTCTTTTTTTACATCTATCCTCAGGTAGGAATATTGACTTATGTGATGTAGGAGGTCCTTCTGTATTTGTGTTGCTTTCATTGGTTAATAAAGAAACTGCCTTGGCCTTTTGATAGGGTGAAACTTACATAGGTGGAGTAGACCAAACAGAATTCTGGGAAGAAGGGCAGTGTGGCAGATGTCATGAAGCTCTTGTCTGAGACTGACACTGGTTACAATCTTTCCCAGTAAGCCACGACCTCGTGGTGTTGCACAGATTGGTAGAAATGGGTTAGATCAGGATGTGAGTGTTGGCCAAGAAGAGTCTAGATATAATGGGCCAGTCAGTAATTTAATTAATACAATTTCTGTGTAATTATTTCAGGTGTAAGCTAGTGGGGTGGCCACGACGAACAAAGGACCCTGCTCTCCCTACAACAGTTCTCCACTACACCCATGAGCTCTTCTCCATCCTGCGACATGAGATTGACAGCCCTAATCTTGTGTACATATTGTAAAGCAATCATAGATAATTAAGCTCAAGAATGTAGCAGCCTTGTGGTTCTCAAAACTCAGCATATCAAACTTCCTACCCCTCTTCCTCTGGCTCTTTCATCTTTTAACCTCATTTCCCATGATGCCCCCTAGGCCTTGAGGTGAGTGACAGCTGTCCCACGTACAGTTGATAATCCAGCAGTCACTTGTCAGTAAGCACCGGTTATGTGTCTCTGCAGTCATTGCTGACCACTAAAAAATAGAATCATCTCTGGCCAAGACTGGCAATGACTAACATAAAGGTATAAAAATAGTTATGTGGGAATAAAGGCAATATTATGCTTCTATCTTATCCATTTGACAAAATGAAAGTAGTAGTTTCATAGGTCCTAAGACCTCCCCAGACTCAAGTTTTTAAGCAGGTTTACAGTACCTATAGAGCAATCACAATCAAATGCAATCACAAAGGGATTGTTTACTTCCATACCAGCTTGCATCAGTGTGTTATCCTTGCCTAGCTAGTCAGTAGTGTTACACAAAACATCTAGAGCCATGAGTACCTGTCTGAGAAATACAGTCTGTCCTCCCTAAATGTTTTGATCATGGTGTTTATGACAGCAATAGACACCAAACTAAAATTCTAGGTAAGCATGATGACCTGAGTACTGGTCTTCAGAACCTACATTTGAAAGCCAATGTGGTGTTTTAAAGATGCTTTTGAAATCCCAGCACTTGTAGATTCCAGGGCATTTTTGCTAGCCAGGATAGCTGGAGTCATGAGTTCCAGTTTTATATGGAGATCTTGTCACAAAACTAAACAAAACAAAATACCTAAATGGAGACTGATAGAAGAAACCTGATGTTAAAAATCAATTTGACATATGTGAGTGCACAGAGATAGATAGATAGATAGATAGATAGATAGATAGATAGATAGATAGATGGATAGATAGATAGAGATAGAAAAACAAACATACATGCATATACATATATTTCTTACCTGATCATTTATTAATTTTTGTGAATGATAGATATCAGCCCAAGGGCCTGTGTCTCCCAGATAAATGCCTTACCACCAATAAAAATCCCTGGACTTTTCATTTACTGACTAAATTTACATTAAATTTTACTCTGTAATTTCACTGATATTCACTGCTGTGCATTCTGTAATGCCTGAAAAAGAAATTTATTTTCTTATGGTGGTACACATCATCTTAGCACTATCACTACAAATGTAATTTAAAAATACCCTAAATTTTCCAAAACTTAATTCTAATAATCTAATGACTGCATTAAAATGTCTGTATATATAATAGTCACCTACTGAATTAATAAACCTTTAAAACAGTCTTAATAATAAGTGCAAAATGGTTACAAATGTTTTGGCTATTCTTTGTAATTTTCATTTATATGAAATTATTACTAATTATTATCAAGATTATACTGTTTGTATAATAACTTAAAAATAATTTAGGGGTTTTATTCTCATTCTATGATACTAGAATAGCCCTCAGTTTGTATGTCTTCTTTACCCTACAGTTATTTTGAAAAGTTATCAGTTAGAGCATGGAAGTAACTTTCTGTGTATCTATTTTTAGAAATTTATCATTTTCATGATATTATTAAGAGTTTAGTCTCTATTCAAATTTCCTTGCGATTTTTGCATGTGGATATTGTAGTATACATGTATATGTGTATGTGTGTGTGTGCGTGTGTGTGCAGGTGTGTGTGATTGTGCTGGTGCAATTACACATATGTACTTAGGAATCCAAGTCTTCTTTGATCACTATCCATTTATTCATTGAAGGAAGGTGTATCAGTTAAACCTAGAACTCACCAATATGGCTAAGCTTGCAAGACAGTTTGCTTCATATTTGCCTCTCTGTGTCTTTTTGGCAATAGAACTGTGATTTGTTCCCCACCATGTCAGCGGGCACTTCTATAGGTACTGGGTATCTGTTTGCATATTCTTATGCCTGCTGGACAATAACTTTACTCACTTGGTCACCTCCCCAGCCCATGAAGTTCAATGGAATTCTATACAGATTTAGTATGAACTGTGAATTATGATTGTTTGCTTTCTGATTTCTAATATTTTCTATATTCAACCTAATGCTTGAAAATGAGAAATGAATTATCTTTCTTCATCCAAGTTTTTTTCTTCTACTCTCTCTACTCTCCTCCATCTCACCCCATCTTCCTCCCTCTATACCTCTCCTCCTCCTCTTATTCCTCTCTCTCTCTCCCTTGGCCTTTCCTTGTTTCACTGACTTAGCTTTGTAGAGAAATGTAAAATAAATAAATAAAGGTGAGTACAAATACATTTGCCTAGTTCCTGAACTTCATGAAAAAGGAATTAAAAGTTATTCATCAGTTGTGATGATTGTCATGTACTTGTAAGTTCTCTAAATTGTGTATAGAGTTTACTATCAATGATTATTCTGAAGCAACTTTTATTTGTAAAGAACTTTTAAATATTATGGAAAAATCTTTTCTTCATGTAGGAAATAAGACATACATTTTTCTTTATTGTGACAGCAATTAATTAATTTATTATTAGTTCAATGAAGAGTAAATCTTTATTGCTATAAAAATTTAGCTAATAATAAATAATACCATTAAATCTTCATTGCTATAAAAATTTAGCTAATAATAAATAATACCATTTAACACACATAAATGGATTTTTCAAATATTATTTCAGAATAAATACATGCATTAATATATGTATATGCATCACATAATTATACATATATAAAATGAATATAGTTTTGATAAATATTAGGGGGATAGACAAATATGATTGCAGAGTTGTTGAGCCTTCTTAGTAAATATTTAACATTCTTAGTGTTTCAAAGAAATATTTTAATTTTCTATTAATAAATATAATTCCAATTTATTTTGCTTTTAGAGACAGGCTTTCTCTATGTAGACCAGGTTCATCACAAACTCAGAAATCCACCTGCCTCAGCCTGAGTTCTTTAATTACAGGTATGTGCTACCACACCAAGTGGAGAGAATTTAAGGTTCTTAGTTTCATATTCTATTGATTACAGTATCACTGATTATCAGATACTTTCAATGTTTCATCACTCCCTTTAGCTTTACTTGGCACTTATTTCAACCTTTGAGGACTATATGAATTAATTTTCATTATGAATTTTTAATTTTGTCCTTTACTATTTATTTTCTCTTGATTTTTCAACTTACCATAAGCTGATAGCTTTGGATTCTGTAGGTTTAAAAGTTTGCTTCTGCTTTTTACTCTTCAGTTATGTGTAATTTACTACTTTAATAAAGTTTCATGCTTTTGAGAAATAACAAAATATTTAAATTTAAATTTGCAAGTTACTATTGTACTTGTAATTAGAGAATATATTTGGTAACTTTCTATCCTCCAAAATTAGTGAGACATGTTCTATGGTTTATATAATATTCAAAAATTACAAAATATACATATGTTGCTAAATACAGTCAATTTGCCTTGACATTTTCTGTTTGTGGATATAGTAATTATACACACATACTGAATACCTTCTCCATGGAGTAAGTCACACATTCTTCTTCATTATTATCATGAATTAATTGATTGTTAGTTCAATGAAGAACAAATCTTCATTGTATATATAATGTCTTCTTCATGCACCAATATAATGTCTGCTTTCAAAAGAGCAATTTGGAAAATAATGTTTTAACATGCCCTTCATTTTTGAGAGTTTTACTGTCCTTAATTTAGTTGTACCAAATATTCTTATATATTTACATAATATGCTACTTTTATATGTCATACAGAATACAGTTTATAAACAACAATAAATTATGATATTAAACTGAAAATATCCACATTCTAAGGATGCCCATTAATTGCTGTCAAATTACAATTGTCAATTTTGAACAAGGACAATTCCACCATGCATGTTTATTAATATCTTCATTTATGTTATGAGTTTACAAAAGTGAAACCATAAAGTAACATATCAGACATTTACTGATGTTCCCATGAAATGAGTACCCCCACATTGATACTAAAACAGTAGATCACTAACATATGTGTGCAAAACCAACTTTAAGTTTACAAAACATACGTTAAGCCTGTTTTATTCTCACTGCTATAAGTGTGGACAATCAAACGTAACAAATTAAGTTTTAAATTTCACAACTTGCTAATTTTTGCTCTGCTAATACTGTGCCAGGGCCCAGTTCAATCTGCTGACATGATATTCCTGATTATAGACAATAAAGAGAAGTTCAGTACCACAGTAATTAGGAAGATGTTTTAATAAACATAGAAAAGACGTAACTATATGGCTACAATTAATAGCAAAGTATAGTAAAATAGTAGTTCAGATTCAAGGAGTGTAAGATGTTCTGCAACCCTGAAATGAAGCTTAGTAAGGTCTTGAAATCATATGCTCTTTAGTCATGGCTGAGTTGTCATGAAGAAAGCAATGAGAGAGACAAAAAGGAACATGGCTTTTTAATAGTGTGGTTTTTTTTTGTTAGATATTCAGCTTATATGCCATAAAGAAAATATCTACAATCCTTAAAGTTTAAAAAAAAAATCTCACAGTGACTACAATAAGATTAAGGAAAGTTCCCGTGCATCCTTAATGTGCTACTTGCGGAGCTCTATAGAATCTGTCCTATCAATGCGAATTGATTCTCCACAACTATATATTCTTATTTTCAAAACAATTATTTTTTTTTCTTTGTGCTCAGAGTGGCATTGAAGTCAAGGTTACACAATGGAAATTCTAAGCCAAAGGACATTTGAAAACTTATGGTTTTGTAGCAATCTGTCAGTTTAGCCTGCAGGTTTAGATTTTCAACATTATAAATCTTACCTTCTTTTCTCAAAAAAAAAAAAAAAAGAAAAGAAAAAAGAAAAAACACAGAAGTCACAAGCCATTTAATACTCATAAAAGCTGCTTGTTATCCCGCTTTCAAACTGGGCAGCTGAAGTAAATACCCATCTTGCTTTTAGAGTAATTGCAGTTTAAATGTGAGCACAGGGCAGAACAACCCCCGTAATTAACCACCTTGCTTTTAGAGCACCTTTCATCAGTGTGTATCTTTGAAGCAGAACTAAAAGGAAATAAAATGACTTCCAGTATAGCAACTATTTTTTTCTCTTCAAGCAGTTTGGTCCAATTCCATGCAGAAGACAGAAATGCAACAAGCTCCAGTTTTCTTGTTATTTTAGTGCAGCGAAAGGTAGTTCTGTTTGTTGGCTTTTACGGTCTCTTGGATCTGTTGCTACAAATTCTTTTCACAAAGCATGCACATCTCTAGGGGTTTTCACAAAGCATGCACATCTCTAGGGGTTTTCACAAAGCATGCACATCTCTAGGGGTTTTGCAGATTTGGCTGCTCTTGATTGTTACCAGTTGAAAATTAAGTTAGTTTGGTGTAGAGATTTCACTAAGCCATTTAAAATTTATTCCTGCATATCATACCCTGTACCAGTAATGAAGCATTGAATCTTGGTTATCACTTATATGACCCTGAAGGAATGGGCCAACCTGGCTGAGAGAAAACAAATGCTATCTATCTGGCCATATGCTCATCCCTGACTGGGCGAGTGATTTCTAAACGACAGGCTTTACACTAGCTCAACTGTCAGATGTTCTGCCAAACAGTGCAGTTTGAAATAATGGCCCCCAAATTAATGACTTGGGGTCCAAACGAGCCTATCAAGTATACTGTATTAAAAGTCACTACAATCACTGATTAAAGTACTTTTTAGTTACAGATAAAACACTTCTATTTTCCTTGCTACAAACTGTATTTACAATATTTTTTTCTTTTTTTATTTTATTTTTTCCATTCAAAAACATAATTAAATAAATAAAATTTTTTACATTTCTTCCCCTTCTTCCGGTCCCCTCCCGCTACCTCCCTCCCCTCCTCCCTCCCCCTTCTTCCTTAAAAGAGGGCATGGTGCCCTGCCCTGTTTGAAGTCCAAGGCCCACCCCCCTCCCGACCAGCCTAGGAAGGTGTGCATCCAAATAGACTAGGTTCCCAAAAAGATAATACATGCAGAAGAAATAGGTACTGGTGTAATTGTTGATGGCTTCTCTGTCTGCCCCCTTTCGCCGCCACAATCAGAGAGTCTGGTTTGATCATATGCTCATTCAGTCCCAGTCCAGGTGGATTGGTGTGCTCCCATTAGTTCAGGCACACTGTCTCAGTAGGTGGACCAGCCCCTCACGGTCCTAACTTCCTTACTCATCTTCTCCCGCCGTCTGCTATTCAAATGCACCTTGGAAGCTCAATCCATTGCTCTGATGTGAATGTGGGTCTCTGTCTCTATCTCCATCCATCAGATGAAATTTCTGTTCCTGTGGATTTCGCTGTCTCAGGTCTGCTCTGTCCCAGGTCGCTGGCTCAGTCTTGGTCTGCCAATATCCCTGGAGTTGATCCATTCCCACTCGCATGGAGCTTGCTTTCTCAGGCCCATTCCGGCCAAGGTAGCTGGTTCAGTCCAAGATCAGTCTTATTATGGACTTTTTATCACAAATTTCTTTAGTTGAGATTGCCAGTACTCCAGTATTAATCATTGCTCTTATTTGCATGTATTTGGATCTGAACCCTTAGGATTGGTTGTCTTCTGTCTTCTGCTCC
>PVIU01007248.1:30524-65240 GCA_004026605.1 Ondatra zibethicus | reverse complement strand
GCCAGGCGGGCACAGCCCTACCAGTGTGCGCCTCCGATCTCAGCACCGTATTTACAATATTTTAAAACTAAATGAGTAAATAAACATTTAGGTTTCAGAGAAGTCATCAATATATTTAGTATTATTAAATATCTGAACACTTTTAAAAAAGTAATACCATTATTTGATATTGAAAATCATCTCAGAAAATTATTATTGAAGAGCAAAAGAAAGTTTTTAAAACTTGATTTGTAAAATAGAATATTAACATTCACCTTGTTGAAAATATTTTTTCACCTCAGTATGCTCTGATCAGGTGAACATTACAGTCTAAATTTTTTGGCTACTGTGTCAATATCAGATCTGGCTTGCATAAAGAGCAAACTTTATGTTATAAAACATAACATATTTTTATATGTTATAAAACAAAGAGCCAACTATTTATTCTTGAGCCTGATTATATCCCCCACCCCCAATGCACAGATTCTGTTTCTTTCTTCAAGTATCTTTGGCTTTCATTGTCCAGTATCTTAAAAGTCTACTTTCTGTTCATATTCTCCCAGACATCTCAGCATTTGATCCTGAACCACAAAACCTGATTCTTTCTAGTGTCTTCCACATTCCAAGGATTTTCAAACCCTGTTTACCAACTTTTCTTGGTTGAATACACTACAAAGATTTTCAAATTTCTCTCCCACTTTTGCAGCCTCTAAAGGAAAACTTCCCATTTTAAATGTTCAAAGTTAGAGAGCTTTCTCAGAAGGATTGGATTTGGGAAAAAGGAAATTCAAAGTGATTGGTGAATTTAAACAGCTGACAGGAAAAGAGCAGTCCTTCCCAGCAATTACTAGGAGCTGGATGAAGAATTCAGAAACTGACAAATCTGTGCATTTCAGTATATACACAAGACTTTCAAACTGTGAAGGGAAAACAACAGAGCTATTGTTCCTATATTACTGCTTTTATACTGTTAGGAAAAGTCTAAAGTAATCTCTAAATTCCTGTGAAGATGGAAAGGTCTTTGAAAATCTGGTTAAACAAAGCAAAACAGTCAATCAGTTGCTTCTGTCATCCCTACCTACCAAGTACATAGCACAAGATCATTAACTGCTTTGAGGACCAAAAGATTTTATTTTAATCAGGCTTTTGTACATGCACACTGTGTGAGCTCAGCCAAATTCTTTTTATCTTAGTTTTTTCATATGATTGAGAAATCCCACATAATTCCTATAGAATCACTTGTGAATTAAATACAATATATAATAACAATTTAACAGAATGTTTAGCAATTAGGCTCTATTTGATGGATAGTATTTCATTATATGTTTGGTTTTTTTTTACAGTTAAACTATTAACAAATGCAACTTTGTGTGTTTATGTACATAGGATATTTGTCTTAAAGAAATGTACCATTACTTATTCTTAGTATATTTTTTTACATTACTTAATTGTGTTATGTTTTGGGAGGAGTACATGAGTGCCACAAAATATGTAGAGGTCAGAAGACTGCTTATTAAAGTTGTTTTTTAGGAGAGTTTTTTTTCCCCCATCCATAATATGTCTCCCAGGGATTGGAAGCAAGCTCTCTGACTTGGCAGAAGCTACCTTTAATCACTGAGCCAATTCTCGGGCCTCTTCTGAGTGTTTATAAAATGATTTGGTCTACTCTATTACGATATATATCTGAAATATATTGTGGAAAACCAAGGAGGAAAAATAAAATGGTTAACATTCCTGACCAAATATTGCCTGACTATCGGAATTCTTCATTACTCTAAACGCTTGGGTAGTAATAGCTCAAAGGCAGCCTTAAAAGTGATGTAGAAGAACATTAGTCTAATATGCCAATTATAGCATTATGTCACAGTTTTGCAAATAAATCCCATAGGTAAAGGCCTGTCACATGATCTAGGCACACATTCCTCTGCAGGTAATCGTTTGGATATTCAGTCAAGCAGTCCCTAAGAAATTAAGGTTCACATTCATGTTTTGTTAGTCATTTGTCTACTCAAATTACAAATGACATTTTGATGTTCTAATAAAATGTGATTTATTTTTGATTAAAGAGTCTCTGTTAATTTCTGTGGCTATGTTACTGCTTTTAAAGCTCAGTAACCAATTTTTTTTCCACAAATGATGCATAATTGTTTTTTGAGATTTGAAAGAAGCATTTGTTTGGTTCAAATTTCAATTAACATAATGAATGTATTCATTGAATGAAAAAATTGAATACACAGTTATCTATTTAGGGAAGTAAATAATAAACATATATCCTAAAATATGTGAAAGTGTTAAAAACACAGAGATATTAGATGTATTAAATCTCATTTAGAGAGTGATGATTTCATAAACACCCCAAATATATTTCTACTTATGAGTTTCTGTAATTGTAAATTATCTGACCTTTTAGACCACTTGAGTTTATGCATGCTTTTATAATTAAAAATATATTTGAATACTTGTTCTAAAGATAATGCTAGTTTATAAATAAGTATAAAATTAGGGCTTAAGAAGAGAACTTCTTCATATATTCATTACTAGCAAAAGTTTGGGTAGAGAAATAGTAGGTAAGCTTTAATTTTTCATTAGTTATTCTTTTATTGGTTTTCTTTAATTTATTTATATGTTTAGTGATAGATTTAGGAAGTGCATTGCCATTTAACCTACTCATACTTACTATTCTGTCTCAGTATCTCTATTTCCTTGAATTTAGACATGTATAGTTCTAACTAGTTAAGTGTGGGCTACATTTAATGTTAATGTCATATTTATTATTCTGTATTGGAGTATTTGGGGGTATTTATTTTGCATTATAACCACAGTTATCCCTCCCACTCCTCCTTCTGCCCACTCATCTCTTGCCCCCCACCCATTGCCCCCATCCACTCTTTCAAAAGTATAAGTAAGGGCTTCCATGGAGAGTCAACAAAGTCTGGCACATTAAGTTGAGGCAGGACCAAGCCCCTCACCCCTGCATCAAGGTTGAGCAAGGCATACCACTATAGGGAATGGCCTCTAGAAAGCTAGCTCATGTACCAGGGATAGATTCTGATCTCACTGCCAGGGGCCCCTCATATAGAGCAAGCTACACAACTGTCTCCCATAGGCAGAGGTCCTAGTTTAGTCCCATGCAGGCTTCATGGAACATTTTTATAGCTAATATAACAAATCACAGGAAGAGGAAAATAAACAAGACAGAAAATTTGAACCAGAAGTGGTAATAGTACAGTGATATATGCCAAGCATTACTTAGGACTTTGGAAATACTTTGTAGAAAGAGTGAGGAAGACTTTGGAAAATTTTCTATTAAAGCCATTGAATGTTGTAAGTAAAATTTAATGAAGCATTTAATGTTAGGTGAGGAAACCTCTAAACAGATGTTTAAAAGTGCACTGTGTAGACTCTGCTCATGGTTTTTAAGAGGGAAAACAGACTCTCCTATGAACCAAGATAGAACTTACTAAAGTTATAGTCTAGGAATAACTGGATGCATCCTGCCAATGTCCTTAGAATTCATGTGGGGCTGAATTTAAGAGTAATGGGCTAATTTGTTTGTCAGAGGAAATTTCAAAGCAAGACTGCATTGCGGCTGTGTCGTGATGTTGCTGACTGATTTAATTCAGAACAACGGTGAGAAAAAAGCAAAGAAGACATTCTAAAATGTCATATTTTTGTGAGGAAAAGTACATGAGAGAACTTAAAGTAGTGAACAAGGATAAAACAGAGGACAAAACATTAGTAATTATGAGTGATAAGTGTAAGTTATAAAGAAACTTCCTTCTCAGAAATGGGAAGATAAGAAAAATGTCCCTTGCACAAGACCCCACATCCAAGGGGGTGAGAGATACATTCATCGAAAAGAGGGAACTGCAACTGAGAATGCTGTTGAAGGGTATGCTTGCTGCGGGAAACCACTCCAGAGAAGTGCTCCCCACAGGCCTTACACAGAAACTGCTGCAGATGAGTGCTCGCCACAGGCCATACACAGAGACTACTACAGATGAGTGCTCCCCACAGGCTGTACACAGAGACTGCTGCAGATGAATGCTCCCCACAGGCCATGCACAGAGACTGCTGCAAGTGAGTGCTTCCCACAGGCTATACACAGAGACTGCTGCTGATGTGGTCTAAGTGAGCAGACTCCACCTGAAATTGTAGTAGAACTTGGCAGTGTTGTTCACGCAGTATGAGTTTTACATGTATTAAAGATGCAGAACTGAAGGCTCACAGAGTCCAAACCATTAAAAAACAACAAACAGAAAACCTATTAAGGCAAGCAAACTGTGGCAGGGTTGGAGTCTCTGTAAGGAAGCTCCCAGAGAGCAATAGAGGAAGCTTTGAAGGTAAGATTTAGTGGAGATCCATGGATATGAAAAAAGACAGAATCATTTGGTTATTGTCATGTAACAATTTCCCCTAAGATTAAATCTTTCCATGTTGGAGGCAATCTTCTGAAGTCACCCAATGTTAAAAGTGAGTTTAAACAACAGGAGACTCTAAGGGAAATGAAACATTTAATCTTACATAAAATCTCCGTAAGCACAGGAAACAAAAAATTTGATAACTTCTGGAAGTTCCTGGAACTGACCAGATATACTAGATTTCCCTCTACCCAAGGAAATATAGATTGTAAGAACTGCTCAAAGACCCTCTTAGAGAAGATGAATTGCCTGGAAGTATCAAAAACCAACCAAGAAGCCTGGGAGAGGCTAAGACCAAATGATACCTGGAGAGAATGTTCTCCCATCTCTTAAGGTGCTTGTGGATTGTTCAATGTACCCCAAGTTCCAAGCTCTTATGAGCTGTCATCCATGCTAGGGTAGGTGAGGCATCTGACTTTGAATTATTTCTCTTTCTGTAAGTAACACATCTGTAAGTTACTTACAGAACAAGTAATTCCAATAAAACTGCTTGGCTCACCAATCTGGACTTTAGCAGTATGTACACTTTGGTCTGTTGTTGGCTCTTTATCTGGATGAGTATGGAAGAAAGTTACATACATGTAAATAGTCAAGATAAAAGAAATGTTATTTGTGCTACATTCAACAAAGCTGGAGGGACAGGACTATCTAAGATGGAACTGAGATGGGTCCATTATTAGTCCCAGATGCTACGGAAATATGGAATTCGGTGTTTTCTTTGTTGCATTTTGCCCTGACTTTGTATTGTTATCCTCTTATTCTTTTATTTGGGAAGTATATGTATACTTTTAGACATTGTATGTGGAAAATAAATATTTTAAAAGATTATCTATTGTATAGAGTCTCTATGATTGAATGAAGGTGGGATACTGTGGAACAATGGCCTTGTATCCTGTAATGATTTCTCACTTATATTGGTTTAATAAAATGCTAATTGGCAGGTAGCCAGGCAGAAAGTATAAGTGGGGCAACCAGACTATGAGAATTCTGAGAAGAGGAAAGGCTCAGTCTGCACTTGTCACTCAAATGCATCAGAAACAAGATGAGAATGCCTCACTGATATAAAGTACAAAGCCACGTGGCTAACACAGACAAGAATTATGGGTTAATTTAAGATCTAAGAGTTACTCAATAAGAAGCCCAAGCTAATAGGCCAACCAGTTATAACTAATGTATTCCTCTGTGTGTTTCTTTGGGACTGAACAGATGTGGGACCCAGTGGGACAGAAATCTCTGTCAACAAGTGGCACCAATGTGGACAACTATATCCATGTAAAACCTGAGAGAGCTTGGGAAGTAATTCTAGACACAAAGGATGGAGTTAAGCCCAGCTTCTTGTTAGCAGCATTTCCTCAGGTAGGCGTAGGCACTTTTTCTTAGATGCAAGTGCATCTCATTTAAGAGAGGTTTCCTGACTCAGCTTTAGCAGCAAACATCTTGCAGCACTCTCTTTTTTTCTATTTTTTCTTTCTTTTTTTATAAATCTGGAATTATTAATCTTATTTGGGTTTACAATGAAGTTGGGGGGTTGACTGCTAAAGCTCAGGAAGGTTGGAAAAGATTTCAGGGGGAGCAGGCAAAACAAAGGTCTCAGTAGTAGGCTGGCAGGAGGCACCAAAACCAAACACTTAAATGGTGTTTATGAATAGCCAACAGCATGCTTCTCCATAGTGGCAAGGACCTTGAAACTCCCTAGAGTTGTGGCAATAAACATGGTTCCAGCTAGTATCTTTGATATGAAGCTAGACTCTCAGATAGCTAAGGAATGGCCTGGATCCAGTCTTCAAAGCCATGGCATTAATCCTAGCCACATCACTTAACAAATTAAAGGCTCATGTTATCAGAAAAAGAGAGATATACAGTAAAGATAGATTCAGATGAAAAAGCTTCTAAATGATTTACAGTGTGCTTAAAAATATATGTAGGCTTGGGAAGAAAAGAAAAAGGACAAAGTCCTTAAAAAAAAGAGTAGTTGGGTGGTACACACATTTAATTCCAGAACCAGGGAGGCACAGGCAGGCAGATATCTGTGAGTTCAAGGACAACCTGGTCTACAGAGTAATTTCCAGAGAGACACAGAGACACAGGCCAAAGAGACACAGAGAAGCCCTGTCTCAAAAAACCAAAAACATAAAAATAAAAAAGAGTTTAAAATAAAGCCATGTAAAGATGGAAACTATACTGAGAATCTAAATACTGTATGTTATTGTGTTGTCTTTGAATTGTTTGATGGCTGAGGAAGAAGGAACAGCTGCTAAAAGACATTTGATTATAAATGCTGCTGGATTAATTCAACATATATATTTTGAAATGCCTTGACTTCAAAATTTAAGTCAAAAGATATGTGACTTTTGAGAAAAGATTTTGATTTTGTTTATACAGGAAATGAGTGACTGTAGATTTATTCTGGGTCAAGAAAAATCAGGTTTGATCAAGCAAGACCCCCTGAAATATTTCCAATAGGAGCAGATGGCCCAGATGATCCAAAATTTCAAAGGATCTCTGTTGGAGTTTCTTCTGAGTTCTACACCCAGAACAGCCTCAAAACTGATGGTTGAGATGATCAAGGCTCTGAGAATACTCCAGTCAGGATCTGTCCACAGTCCTAAATTTTCTTTAGGTCCCCATTAGATTATCAGTGCCCCGAGTCATCAGGAAATCGCCTAGAAAACTATGCCCACATTCCCAAAAAATGGATTATAGATGTGTGTCTTTGTTTAGAAAGCTGGTTAAAAGTTGTTATGCATAATGACCAGGAAAAAAGCTAATCAAATGAGATTAGATTCAGAGTTCTTAGTTTGAAAAGAAAAAAAAAAAGGTGGAAATACTGTGGGACAATGGTCTTGTGTGCTTTAAAGATTTGTCATTTGTATTGGTTTAATAAAATGCTGATTGTCCAGTAGCCAGAAAAGAACTGTAGGTGGGGCCACCAGACTATGAGAATTCTGAGAAGAGGAAAGGCTCAGTCTGCAGTCATCACCCAAACACAGAGGAAACATGATGAGAATGCCTCACTGATATAAGGTACTAAGCCATGTGGCTAACATAGGCAAGAATTATGGGTTAATTTGAGATGTAAGCGTTAGCTAGTAAGAAACCTGAGATAATAGACCAACCAGTTTATTACTAATGTAGGTCTCTGTCTATTTCTTTGGGACTGAATGGCTGTGGGACCTGGTGAGACAGAAACCTCTGCCAACAGTGGAAAGGCATATATTTGCCCCTGTAAGCCATGGCTAATGGAATTTGGTGCCATAATCTGGGAATCTGAGGTATGGACCTGGCCAATATTAATAAAGCTTGTTTCAAATTTGGCTCAAAAACTGATTGTAGTCTCATTCTCACTTGATGGCATTAACAGGAGCTGGAAACTGAGCACTGGTCCTTTGCATGAGCCGTAAGTACTTTTAAATTCTCTGTCATCTCTTCAGTCCCAAGGATTTTTTTTTAATATGTAGAGGGTCACATGTAAAAGATTGCCTTGAGTCACAGGAGTAAAATTTGATGCTTCACAAAGTTAAGACTGTAAGAATTTAGGGACTTTTGAATTTGAACTGAAAACATTTTTTATCAAGTGATATCCATTAGTCTCTAGCACTAGGGACAGAAGACAGTGATTTGAATACAAAATATTTCTCAAAGGCTCATGTGCTTGAACATGCGTACTCTAAAATGTGATACTGTTTGTGATGGTTGTGAAGCCTTTTAGGGGATGAAGCTTTCCTGAAAGAAGAGCATCACTGGTGATGAAACTTGACACTTGATGGCTCTGCCCCAGTTCCTGTTCACTGTCTTCCATGTTATTTTTGTTATTGTGGTTGTTGTCCTTTTAAGACAGCAGCATCAACAATCTGACTCATTAGAAAATCTTACATCACAATATGCTGTAACCAGAACCTATGTTGTAACTTTACAAAAGCTCTATTCTCTGATGATAAACATTCTTCCCACAACATGTTTCTGAATTGTCAAAGTAAATAAGATAGTGTTTTGAATTGGTAGAATTTTATAAGTCCTAGTCCTACATACATTGGTTCCTTCACATCACCTATTATAGTATTCTGTGTTCAAAATATAACCAGGATATATGTTGTGTGTTTTTGTGTGTGCATCCTACCCTCAGTAGTTAGTATATAGCATTGTTCAATATTGTACTCTTTTTAACTATATTTTAATCTTGTTCTTGATTGGCCTAGTGACTAAAGTTTCATGAAAACATTAATAACTGAATAGCATGCAAGCAAAAGCATGTGATACATATTTTAAGTAGCCCAAATTAGCATTTCTTTTATCTAATATTTATTTTATTATAGATATGAGTATTTTGTCTGGATTTGTGTGCACCATGTATACATCTGGTGCCTACAGAGGGCAGAAAAGGGAAAAGGAATTGGATTTCCTTAAATTACAGTTACCAATGTCTGTGATCTTCCATGTGGATGCAGAGATCACTGATGATTATCTGTGACAAACTTGTTCTTTCTGTTCAATGAAGTACAACATTTGGATAGCACATTCAATTGTGACAAAATTTTCATCTGAAGTAAATATCCTTTACTTGAATTGTCTTGAATTTACCCAGGTAGACCTTTTTCAACCAAAATATTTTGTTTTGTTTACTTAAAATCCTGTTTTGACTTTATTCATATTTTTATTTATTGCCTCAAAATTAGTAAAATCTATTCTGTCTTTTTCATTTACTCTATGCTTTATTTTTAAAAGCATTCCACCATAGTCACTACTTTTTACTATTGTTAAAGCATAAGGTCACAGACTAGACCATCATTGTTAAAGAATTGCCATGACAACTAAAGTACAGCTTAGCTTATTCCAATCTCTTACTTCCAGACATATCAGCTTACTTTTGTCATTTTAAAGAATAGTTACAATAATGCATCACATTTTCTTCCAAGAAGTTTCTATAGTAAAAACTATTATGAACATGATTTTTTGAACTTTGCATGATGTCATGTATGTAGTTTTCTGCCCAGATATTTTGTATAACTGCTTTCAATTTGTTAATGAATTCCAGTCAAGAAATCATCTTCCAGGATTTTCTATTGACATAATATGATTTCACCAATCATTGCATAATGATACTCTCTTACCTTTATAGACAATTGAAAAAACAGTGGTTAATAATGATAAGATTCAATGAAATCCACTGACTAAAGCTAGGCAGAAAACAAACAAGTAACATCTAAAAGAACTGTCTTCCTTTTGAATAAAAAAAATGAAAATGATACAAAAATTTGTTTTGCTTGTAGTGAGGGCATATTTCATGGGGTAAGTGTTAGCTAGGTACCTAAGTTTAGAACTTCAACATCCACATAAAAAGGCACACATGATGGAATATTTTTAGCATTGGTAAAAACAGTAACAGGGCGCTTCCCAAGACCTTGTTGACTGGTTAATTCAGTTGAATCTATGAAATCAAAGTATAGACAAAGACCCTGGATGAGAAGAGGCACCGCAGCATAGACAGGTTTATTAATATTCTAGCTGTTGTTCTGTTAGATGGTGATATGATTATCTTATGCAAAACTACTTTTGTCAAATTGTATTTGTCTAGTATACAACAATATACTTTTGAAATAATTTTGTTAAGATATGAACAGTCATCAAACTAGAAGATCTATTTACATGAGATGGTTATTTCTGCAGAAGAAAAGTGTTTTTAATCTATTTGTGTATAAATCATTCAATGAAAATATATAAAATATAACAACATGACAAACAATGAAGACAGTGAACATCAACCTTTGATCTTTACACACTCGTGTGTACATATATGCACAAACTCATGCACACACACACACACAACATGAGTAGGGATGTTGGGTAGAGACTCACTCTCAAGGTCTGGTTGTCTTAGAACTTGTAAGAAGCTCAGGCATGCTTTCTACTAGTGTTTCTTCTGCTCTGTCTCTTATTTGTTGAGAGAATAGATGTGTGACATCAACTCAGTTATCAAAACAAGTTTGTTTTAATATAATGCTTAGAAAATTAAATATAAACTCTCAGAAGGAAGTACACATAAACTTGTTCATCTGGATCAATATCTCTGAAATAGGGTTTATTCAACTTCTAGAGTCCCCTGTCTGCTTTGTGGAGGGTCTTTTTGTCTGTGTGCCTGCTTTATGTATGTTCCACACACCAAATAAAAGCCTTTCTTTATATTTTTCTGCTGTTACCTATTGAGGTCAAGGGTTTTCTGCCTTTTAATTCTTTCACTAACAGAAAAAATGAATCCAGTTTCTCTATCAAGAAACATGTTTAGAACCTCATCTCAGGATTGCTTCTGAGGATCACCAACTCATCAGAATGCTATCTCCCTCATATGGCACACACCAAAAAGACACATTGTCACCAGATGCCTATCTTAGCCTTTGATCTTAACCATTAGCTAAGTTTCATTGTGGCCCCTTATATCGACTCCCTATCTGAGGCACTATGGCTGCTGCCTCTCCATCATTGCCTATTTTGAAAGTTCACATAAGCAAGAGTGGTTGGCACCACTAGACTCATAACAGAAATTAGGATGAACACGAAGATAGGAAAATGAGAAACTGCAGACTGCAGTCACACTCTCTGCTAGGCAGACAGAGAGTGTGGGCATAGGTAGTTTATGAAGGTTTTAAGTGCCAAAGAAGTTTGGATTCCTCTTCACCCTCCTAAAGTGAGACAAACACCTAACAACTTAAAGCAAAGGTCTTGTAGGCTTTTTCTTCAATCAGGATGGACCCTAGTGATGGATTAGCTCAATAATTTTAAAGAAGTTGTGAGTCAATCAGCCACCCTTCCAGCAGATCAATCTCCCCTCAATTAGAGGAGGAAGCCCTCAGAGAATTTATTCCAGCCCTGAATAAGAGACCGGAATTTTTTTTTTTTTTTTTTTTGCTTCCCAGGTACAAGATCAGATCCCCTTTTGCATTTTATAGCATCTTTTTTTCTGCGTGCCTGCTGTTTACATGTTTCTCAATAAAAGTCTTTCTTCAACTGTTCTCTATATATGTATATACTGTAAATCATATGGGAGAATTTTTAATCCTTTTTGTATTAGTGGTATTAGAAATCAATATTAAAACTATAATATTTTAAAATCTGAGGTTGAAATTTGAAGAGAGAATACAAAAATTATTGTTGAGGTATTGAAGGATTGCACAGATCTTACAGTGCCAATCTCTAAGTGTTGTTAGAAACTTTTAGAGCTGGGTATGAAAGTTGAGCACTCTACGGTATATTTTTAGTGCATCATTCTTTCTATGAAAAAATGAGTGAGGTTTTTCAGCAGTAAGTTTCCAGAGGAATCTTCAATTTTGGTTTGTGTTCTATGTTTTATTTGTTAGTACCTGTGATCAATCAGAAACTTCAAAAATACTGTTTATCATCATTTAAAAATCAGTTTGGAGACCATCTTTATTACATGTACCTTTAAGTAGTAAAATATGCATGTACTTTACAAAGTACTTTAAAACATTGTGTTAGCTCTCAAACCTGAGACAAGTGGCTAACTGAGGTGCCTTTTTAACATATCAAAGAAAACCTGGATTCCAGGTTCTCCCTGCATCCCTCGGTTCATACCTGTTATGGGGTTTGTCTGGCATACCCTGTCCCCTACACTAAATTTCTCCAGGTCAGGAGCTGGACTGCCCTACCCCCAACTGCCCTTCCCTATATAATCTAGTCATTTGGTTATCTGACCCTTTTCTGTTCCCTTTATTCTTCTGACCTCTTGGTCTCCTGGTCTCCTGACTCTACCCTTGACCCTCCTGACTCTACTCACTTGACCAGGCTCAGGGTCATGTTCACTTTGGACTCTCCCAGATATCTCTGCCTCTAGTGATGCTCTCCCTCATACCTACAATAAACTTTCTCCTCTATCATATTTAAGAGCAGTCTTGTCCTCCCTCTTTTTATTTCTTTTTTCATTTATATTACTTGCATGCTTATGGAATTTTTGGAGGAGTAAGCTGGCATTGATAAGCCTCTTTTCAAATATTCTATTGTTTGTAGATATTAAGTTTACAGATGAATCTTCATGTCCTGCCTTCAGTTCAACTTTCTTTATTATCTACATTTTAACACATTTAACATTCTTAATTTCCCCCTGAAAATAGCATGTAACTCATTCACACTTATTTATTATAGTCAGCTTCTTAAAATATTTGAAATTAAACCAAATTCATGAAACATGGAGCAATGTCTCCAAAAGTCTTTCATAAGCTTTCAAATGAGATATCTTTATAGAATAAGTTATAAACAGAATTATTCTGCAAATTATTTTATGAATTGATGCAAAAGTCGTTACCATGTCTGTGTTTCTTTTACTGAGATAAGAGAAGAACTTAGCTTGTTGTATTTAAAAGCCATTGTGGGGTTAGTGCTAGTGTTAGACCTTATAAACTTATTCAGAGCTTTGAAGGCCATAAGGATTCAGTCCTATTTCATGAACATATTTTCTCAGAGTGCACCAAAAGGATGTTTCTTCTAGATTTTGCTCTACAGTATTCCACCAGACACTTGTGAAAACTAAGGGGATGATTAACCAAATCACGGGTTGCCCTTGAATTTAGATTTCTCCTTGATGAAAGCTATACAATCTGTCTAGCAACAAGTTGTACCTACAACATCCACAAAAGATGAATTCAATTGTTTGAAACAGGCTTTGTCATTTATTTGGCAATCTTCCAGCCTATTGTTAGGAACAGATTAGTTCTCTGATATTAATTCATAAAGCTTAATTTGAATAATTCTCTTGCTAATTTATTCATAAAGTGGAGAGATGGTAATGATGAATTCTGCTTAGTGTTTTCCACATGTCATTTGATGTTTTGAGGTGTTCAAAGAATAATGATGAATTGGATAAATATTCATCCAGCGTTTTGAAATTCTCTTTGCTACAGAATGACAATTCTGATTGTTTTTAAAACTTTACAAAGAAAATATAATCCTATTTAGATTATTCATATATAAATCAAAAATAATTTGTAAGCAACAAAAAGCGTACACATCTCTTAAAAGAAAGAAACAAGTGTATCATTTAAAATCTACCATAATTTTTAGAAAACCTAAAAATTTCAATTAAGTGACTTAGTAAATTACATGGAAAACCAGAAATTACTTAAACAAATAGAGAAAAATTGTGGTCAATGTTCACTTAAAGGTTTTATGTAAGTAAATTTTTAAAACAAGAAATTTCATTATATAGTAATTTCCTTTTATTCAAGATAATTTAACATATACAGAGACAAATCTGACAATAAGATGTATATAATAAAGTTCTGATAAATGAATGTAGTATCCACAATTATTGTTTCCATGTCATTACTGTTAAATATTTTGTGCTGTTTCCATAATAACAAATATTGCTGTTGGTTTCTTTGAGGTGATAGTGGCCTCAGTTAGTGTATGTCACTTGTAGAGGACCCAGACAGACAGCCCCAGCCTCTGGAAGGATAGACCTCATGGGGAATGACATCTCTTCTGCTTTTTAGTTTGTGATGCACCCTCACCAACTACTGCCATAGCATTCTGTGCTCCCAGCCAAAGGATCTCATTCTCCCTTAGTGCATTTGTCTCACAGGTCTCCCGGGGAGGAACTGGAGAAGAGGGGACCCTGGTATCCAGAGCTTCCGGCTACTCAGTGGCCATTTATTGACTGGCAGGTCACTCACACTACCTCCATTTCCTCTTGTCGCTCTGACAGGAGTATGCAGTAGCTCAGAATCTTCATACCCTGTCACATCTACTCTTTCACATTCTTTCTCTTAAGTCAAAAGAGCTGAAGTGAGTTTGAGAAGATGTTGCGTTATTAGTTATTCTATTTCAGACTCTGATCACTATTTCAAGATTAGACTTTAACTTTATCAAGTGCTTGGTAACTTTTAATTTCTAGGTGGTCCAAAAAAAAAGAAGAATGCCAATCTATAATTTGTACATTGTACATCCCTATACATGCTCCTCAGTGAAATTATGCTCAGAGTCCCTCTAACCAGAAAATCAACAATATCTCCCTGTAGTTTCTTGGCCTTTCTCTACATGATGCCAAATAGTGATAAAGAGAGAAGAGACATTCTGTAAAATCTTCATTATATAGTCCTTAATCTTGAGTTTTCCCCTGGTTATATTGGTTTCTTTTTGTCTTACATGCATTCTTTCTCTTTTTCCTTTCATTGAATTTGATCCTCATGACCCAGTTCAAATATTTCATTCCTTAGATGTCATCACTGATATTAGATCCTATTGTTTGACCACAACACTCTGTATATATTGGTACAAAGAGTCATTCTGGATTATATTTTCAATGTTTGTATTTAACAAAGGTCTGATACCAAAAAGATATTTAAAGACTTGAATTATTTTGACCCAGTTTTCTTACAACTCTACCCTCAAATCATAAAAATACTTAGGTGCATATTGGTACACTAACTTATATATATTTACATTTTACACATATATGTGTCTGTGAAAAAGAGAGAGACAGAGAAATTTTCATTTTCTGTAAACACATATGTTTAGAAAAAATATACAACTGCTGATCCAAATGTTAATATTGGAGAGATTGTTTGAAAAAATAGACCATGAATAATGCTTATTTTCTCTTTAGAGCTCATTTTATAACCTTGAATTTTTGGTCCACCAGATACATCAGAAAGATACAATAACCTAGTAACCTTCATGATATACATATATATATCATAAAACATATATATATAAAACAGACTGAGTCATTTACAACTTAGTTTCTCTCTGGATTTACTATTGTAGTAATGTTTTATGTTATATGTAACAATATATAAAACATAGGCTAACATATTCTAATAATTCTTATGTTTTGGAATTCATCTTCAATTTTGATTATGAAGCAATAGTAAGTAGTTTAATTTTAAGGTAAATCTTTGGGGAAAAAGTAAAAATATATAAATGAAGGAACCATTTTGTTCACACTAACATCATGACATACAACAGCAACTTCACTATAATTTACTAGTCCCATCTTACCAGTTCTCTTTTGTATGATTATTCCTTTTTCTGCATATTATATTTTTATTACTTTATAAATGATACCATTAAAAATTTCCACTTTCTCCCCTCCTCCTTCTTCCCTCCTGCTCCCCCACTCACCCTCCAGGATCTCCAGTTCTAAGAGGCAGGGTACCCTGCCCTGTGGGAAGTCCAAGGCCCTTCCCCCTCCATCAAGGCTTAGGAAGGTATGCATCAAAATAGAATAGGATCCCAGAAAGCCAGTACATGCAGAAGAGACAAATCCCAGTGCCATTATCATTGACTTCTCAGTCTGCCCCAAATGTCAGCCACATTCAGAGGGTTCAGTTGGATCCCATGCTCATTCGGTCTCTGTCCAGCTGGATTTGGTGAGCTCCCATTAGATCAGGCACAATGTCTCAATGGGTGGACCAACCCCTCGTGGTCCTGACTTCCTTGCTCATATTCTCCCTCCTTCTGCTCTTCGACTGGACCTTGGGAGCTCAGTCCAGTGCTCCAATGTTTTTGTAGTATGATTGGGCATCTCTTGGGTATATTCCCAAGAGTGGTATTGCTGGATCCTGAGGTAGGTTGACTCCCAATTTTCTGAGAAACTGCCACACTGATTTCCAAAGTGGTTGCACACGTTTGCACACCCACCAGCAATGGATGAGTATTCCCCTTATTCCACATCCTCTCCAGCATAGGCTATCATTGGTGTTTTTGATTTTAGCCATTCTGACAGGTGTAAGATGGTATCTCAAAGTTGTTTTGATTTGCATTTGCCTGATGGCTAAAGAGTTGAAGCTATCCTTAAGTATCTTTCGGCCATTTGAAATTCTGTTGCGAATTCTCTGTTCAGTTCAGTACCCCAGGTTTTAATTGGGTTATTTAGAATTTTAATGTCTAGTTTCTTGTGTTATTTATATATTTTGGAGATCAGACTTTTTTCTGATGTGGGATTGGTGAAAATCTTCTCAGTAGGTTGTCTTTTTGTATTAATGACTGTGTCCTTTGCTTTACAGAAGCTTCTCAGTTTCAGGAGGTCCAATTTATTCATTTTTGCTCTTATTGTCTATGCTACTGGTGTTATACGTAGGAAGTACTCTTCTATGCCCATGTATTGCAGGCTATTTCCCACTTTTTCTTCTATCAGGTAAAGTGTAGTAGGATTTATATTGAGGTCCTTAATCCATTTGAACTTGAGTTTTATGCATGGTGACAGATACGGATTTTCATTCTTCTACAGGTTGACATCCAGTTATGTCAGCAACATTGTTAAAGATGCTTTCTGTCTTCCATTGTATAATTTTAGCTTCTTTGTCAAAAATCAGGTGTTCATAGGTTTGTAGATTAATATCTGGGTCTTCAATTAGATTCCATTGGTCAACATCTCTGTTTTATGCCAATACCAAGCTGTTTTTGGTATCAAGGTAACTGTAGATTCATAAAAAGTGTTTGGCAATGACTCTTCTGTTTCTATTATGTGAAACACATTAAGGAGTATAGGTATTAGCTCTTCTCGGAAGGTTTGGTAGAATTCTGCATTAAAACCATCTGGCTCTGGGCTTATTTTGGTTGGGTGGTTTTTGATGATAGCTTCTATTTCCTCGCAACTTATAGGTCTATTTAAATTGTTCACCTGGTCTTGATTTAATTTCGGTATGTGGTATTTATCTAAAAAAACTGTCCATTTCTTGTACATTTTCCAATTTTGTGGCATATCTTGTTGATATTCTCAAAGAACGAGCTCTTTGTTTCATTGATTCTTTGGGTTGTTTTCTGTGTTTCTATTTTGTTGATTTCAGCCCTCAGTTTGATTATTTCCAGTCTTTTACTTCTCCTGGGTGAGTCTGCTTCTTTTTTTCCTAGAGCTTTCAGGTGTGCTGTTAAGTCTCTAATGTGAGCTTTCTTCGTTTTCTTTATTTGGGCACTCAGTGCTATGAACTTTCCCCTTAGCACTGCTTTCATAGTGTCCCATAGGTTGGGGTATGTTGTGTCTTCATTTTCGTTGAATTCAAGGAAGATTTTAATTTCTTCTTTATTTCTTCCTTGACCCAGGAGTGGTTCAGTAGTTGACTGTTCAGTTTCCATGAGTTTGTAGGATTTCTGGGGGTAAAGTTGTTGTTAAATTTTAACTTTACTCCATGGTGATACAATAAGACAGAGGTGGTTACTCCAAATTTTTTGTATCTGTGGATGTTTGCTTTTTTAACAAATATGTGATCAATATTCGAGAAGGTTCAATGAGATTCTGAGAAGAAGGTAAATTCTTTCTTGTTTGGGTGGAATGTTCCATAGATTTCTGTTAAGTCCATTTGATTCATTACATTTGTTAGTTCTCTTATTTCTGTGTTAAGCTGTCTGGTTGACTTGTCCATTGGTGAGAGAGGAGTGTTGAAACCTCCTACTATTAGTGTGTGGGGTTTGATGTGGGCTTTGAGTTCTAGTAATTTTTCTTTTACATATGTGGGTGCTTTTACATTAGGGGCATAGATATTCAGGATTGAGACTTCATCCTGATGAATTGTTCCTGTTATGAGTATAAAGTGTCCTTCTCCATCTCTTCTGATTGCTTTTAGCTTGAAATCAATTTTGTTAGATATTAGGATAGCCACACCTACTTGTTCCTTAGCTCCATTTGCTCAGAAACCCTTTACTCTGAGGTAGTGTCTGTCTCTGAGGTTGAGGTGTGTTTCTTGTAAACTGTAGAATGTTGGATGCTGTTTTCATATCCATTTTCTTAACCTGGGCCTTTTTATGGGTGAATTGAGTCCATTGATATTAAGCGATATTAATAACCAGTGGTTGTTAACTCTTGTTATTTTTTTTGGTGGTAGTGTTTGTGTGTTTTCCTTCTTTGAATTGTCTTGGTGGAGGGTTGTCAGATGTCTGTGCTATTGTGGGTGTTGTTGGCTTCCTTAGGTTGAGGTTTTCCTTCTAGTACTTTCTGTAAGACTGGATTTGTGGATATGTATTGTTTAAATCTGTTTTTGTCTTATAATATCTTGTTTTCTTCATCAGTGGTGAGAGAAAGCTTTGCTGGGTATAGTAGTCTGGGCTTGCATCCATGGTCTCTTAGTTTCTGCAGCACATCTGTCCTGAACCTTCTGGCTTTCATGGTTTGCATTGAGAAGTCAGGTGTAATTCTGATAGGTTTACCTTTATATGTTACTTGACCTTTTTCCTTTCCAGCTCTTAATATTCTTTCTTTATTCTGTATGTTTTATGTTTTGATTATTATGTGGCGAGGGAATGGGTTTTTGTGATCCAGTCTATTTGCTGTTCTGTAAGCTTCTTGTACCTTCATAGGTTTATCCTTCTTTAGGTTGGGAAAGTTTTCTTCTATAATTTTGTGGAATATATCTTCTGGGTCTTTGAGCTGTAATTCTTCTCCTTCTTCTACCCCTATTATTCTTAGGTTTGGTCTTTTCATTGTGCCCCAGATTTCCTGAATGTTTTTTTGTTAAGAATTTGTTGGATTTGCTGTTTTCTTTGATCAATGAGTATATTTCCTCTATTGTATCCTCAGTGCCTGAGATTCTTTCTTCTATCTCTTGTATTCTGTTGGTTATACTTGTCTCTGTAGTTCCTGTTCATTTACCCAGATTTTCCATATCCAGCCATTCCCTCAGTTTGTGTTTACTTCATTACCTCCATTTCGGTTTTCAAGTCTTGAACTGTTTCCTTTACCATTTTGATTGCCTTTGTTTTTTGGTTTCTTTGAGGGATTTATTAATTTCTTCTAACTTTTTGTTTGTTTTCTCTTCCATTTTCTAAGAAAGTTTTTCACTTTCTGTTTAACGGTCTCCATCATTTTCATAAGGTTACATTTAAAGTAGATTACTTCTACTTCTTCTGAGTTAGGATATTCAAGACTTCCTGTTTTTTTTGCTGGATTCTGGTGTTACCATTTTTGCTTTTCAGGATGTTGAAGGAATTCTTGCATTGGTGCCTGCCCATCTCTTTTCCTTCAAATGAGGCCAGCAGAGTTTTGGCATCTTGGTCCAATCTTTGCTGTGGCTGATGGTGACTTGGGAGTTTTTCTTGGTCTGCCCTCTCTTAGGTCCCCTCAGCACTGGAGCAGGCTCTCAGATCCTCTCCACCATGAAGCAGGCTGTGTTGAGGGATCCAAGGATTGTGCAGATGAAAAGGCGGGCTTGGGGTAGGTTGGGGTAAAGAAAGCCAGCAGCAGGGACACACCTAGCTGGATGGCCAAAAAGCTTAGGGAATTGGAGGGGGCCTGGATTCAGTCCCCTGGGACTGTCTGGCCATGTGGCCACTTATTCACACCTGTCTGGATTTCCTCAACACGGCTGTATGATTATTCTTTAGGATAAAGCCCCTGTGGCATTGCTTTCATCGTCTGACTATCTAACCAATGCACTTCTAGAATTATCTTTTTTTTGGTAAAGCATAAAAAATGCTCTTTGAACTTTAGCCTGCATTTGAGCATCATAACTCAGTTTTTACAATATTTTCACACTAAAAAATATTTACTAGTCACTGGGAGAACACAAATGTTGCCAAAATCATCATAGAAAAGTTTCCTATATTTGAATATGCATTAATGAATTTATTTCCTTCCCTGCAAGAGGGGTCTCAACATTGTGAACAAATAATAAAAATTATTACCATAATAAAATGATTCTTAGGCTTATAACATTCTTCATAAACACTTAAAGTAAAATAAAATATGTGAATTAACAGTTTATTTTGCTACTATGCACATGAAGCTTAAAAGAAAACCACATATCCTCAGGTGAAGGATATATATTTCTGGTGTATCTGAATTGTGGTATCTGAGGTTATAGAATGAGCAGAGAATAATTGTCATTCATGACATACTTTTTCAAAATATCTCCCCAATGTTAGCATTTGGATAAACAGTGATATATTCTTCCTAATAATATGTATTTGTAGAAAAGTGAAATCACAGTACCCTCACATGCTCACCTAGACAGATGCATGTTCATAGACACACTTTATTCTAATGACAAAGAAAAATGTTTGTTTAAAATTGAAATATTATTGGACAGCAAAGCATCAAGGATTTTAATAAAATTGCACTAATGAGAGTGAGAGCATTTGAAAGTTGTTAATATTTTATCATGCAAAAGTAAAGTTAGATAGGATGTAATAATGAACATGACTAGCTCAGGAAATTTGAGACAAAGAGGAAGTCATAGACAACAAATTTATAAACACCACACTTTCATGTACTGTAAGTGTGCAAGCCTTTAGATTGTATTACATATGAAGTATTAAATTATTTGAAAATGTAATACTTTTAATAAACTCTCCTGGAGACTATCAAAACAGAAAATCACATATACTGTGGTCAATCACCATACCACTGAGCTATGCCCACTCAGTACTTTTTCTGTTGGATTATGGTGTATTACAGTGAGGATTTCATAATTAAATATTAAACTCCTTATTGCAAATAAAAGCACCACTAATTAAAATGTATATATAATGAGAACATAAAATCAAAAGGTGAATTTTTCCTAGAAATTTAAGAAAGAGATAGCATTTAACAATTGTCAGAAAAGAAACCTGATATATTCATTTAATCAAGTAACAAATTCTTTACTTGTAAATATTTTATGTATACCACATTGTATTTTGATGAACATAGTGAAATGAACACTACGTTTTAGCAGGCAGTTATCAGTCACTCAATAGTTACCTTAAAATAAGATTTGTTGTAATGTTGCATTAAAAATTATAGTAAGTAGCATGATGTATTTACAAATGCATGTACTACGAAACTATCAAATAAAATATATTTATATGTCTATAATATTATATACATTTGTTTTGTGAAGAGAATATTTGAAATCTATTTTTCTGACCTACAAAATACAGTATACTATCACAGACTACAATGACCATACAATTATTCAGTGATTCTCCTATCACAGTGAAACCTCATGGTCCTGAATTCATCTATCTCCATAGTCCCTCCATGCTAAGCCTGTAGCTATTACCATCTCTTTGAGTTCATTCTGCCCTTGAATTTCTGAGCTAAGTCTTTTTTAGTGAGCTTGATGTCTCCCAGGTTTGCATCTCTTTTCTGTAAGCGAATCTTAAGTTATGTGCAATTGGAGTCAAAATTCTAGTCGTTTGTTCTGTTAAAATTGTCAAGATGAATTAACAATACAAATGAAAAATGCCACAGCTGAAGATGTCACTCAACAGTAAAAACTATAAAAATGGGAGCACACGGTGCGTCGTGAGCACTATGCGAGCTGCGCAAAGCTTGCTCTCCAGCTGCTTTTACAAACGTGAGCATGGAGGATGGTGTTACGCTTAGAAATTAGCAAGCCCTCTTTTTTCCACTCCTTACAATTATAGAAAAACACCACCGAAGCCAGGCTGAGACTTCTCGGCATCTCAAACAGTTAAAGTAAAAATGATGAAAAACAGGAATAAATCTGCAGAAGTAGCCACCGTAGAGGATGAATACAAACACAAGGTGGAATGAGAGAGATATTCGGTGCGGGAAATAGATGGACAAGAAGAAAATTCTAAATAAAGATGACATTGAGAAAGGAGCTCCTTCCCAAGGCAAATGGTCTCTCGGTAACATCACCATCATAGTGCTGCAGACATGGGAGAAGGGCTCCTGCCAGAAAATGCATATGTTCACAGCATTGTTTTTCTTTTCTGTTTTTTTTTTAATTTTTTTCCTTTATTTTACATACCAACCACCGTTTCCCCTCCCTCCTTTCTTCTCATTCTCTTCCCCTTCCTCGCATCTACCCCACCCCATCCACTCCTTTTGGATTTAGAAAGGGGCAGGTCTCCTATGGGAGTCAACAAAACATGTCATATCACATTGAGACAGGACCAAGCTCCTCCATCTGCATCAAAGTTGAACAAGGCATCCTATCATAGGGAATGGGCTACAAAAAGCCAGTTCATGCACCAGGGACAGGTCTTCATCCCACTGCTAGGGGCCCCACAAACAGATTAAGCTAGACAACTGTCAACCACATGCAGAGGGCCTAGGGCAGTCACATACAAGCTCCCTAAGCTGTTGGTTCAGAATCCCTGAGCTCCCACTAGCTGAGATCAGCTTTCTTTCTGTGTCTCCCCTTCATGATCTTGACCTCTTGCTCATACAATACCTCCTCTCTTTCTTCAGCTGTACTTCCAGAGACGGGCTGAGTGCTTGCCTGAATTCTGCATCTGCTTCCATCAGTTACTAGATGAAGGTTCTCTGTTGACAATTAGGGTAGTCACCAATCTGACTACAGGAAAAGACCGGAACAAGTACCCTCTCCACTATTGCTAGGAGTCTTAGCTGGGGCCACCCTTGTGGATTCCTGGGAGGTTCCCTGGCATCAAATTTCTCCCTAACCCCAAAATGTTCCTTCCTTTTAAGATATCTCTCTACCTCTCCGTCTTGCTCTCAAATCAACCAATCCAGCCCCCCAGGCCCTCCTCTCCACACACCTACAGCCTGACCCCAGTTTACCCAGGAGATCTCATTTGTTTCTCTTTTCCAGAGACATTTTTCGTAGGGCGTCTATGAATTCTAAGAATTGCTTCTTCAGTGTTGACACTGGTTTTGACCGTATTTTGCTTTTTTTGATGTCATTGGTGAGTTAGTTAGCATTATGGTCAGAAATACAAATACACACACACACACACACACACACACACACACCACATAATTTTTTCACGTTACACTTTGCACACGTTTCTGTAGCTTTATTCAAAGCACTCTGACAGAAACCCCACCCCCCAAAACAGTTACAAGATGAAAGATACATCTTCACAATGAAGTCTGGGCTATTGATATCATTACTTATTTGGTTAACTAAATTTTGAAATACATAAACTCAAAATATATATTCCCAACAAAACATATTTACTTAGTCCAGTGATAGTTACTTAACAGTCATATTTCATTTCTAGTTTTCCAATACAGATATGCAAAATGCAGGCAAAACATGTAACTGCACACAAAATTCAGGGTAGAGTAACAGAAAAAAAGCCTTGAAACCATCTGTTGAACATATAAATTACATGCTGACTCCAGCATTAATCTCTGTGATAAAAAGAACATATAAATCTATAAAGACTTGTATAAATATATTTATGGTGAAATTATTCATAAAAGCTAATAACTGCAAAAGTATACCAGTAAGAAAAATAAATAATTTTCCATTTATAAGAGAAAGGATTAATGCTATGTGGTGTTGTCCTGAATTAGAATACTGTTTACCAGTGTAAAATAATGAAATAGTGATACTAGAGCACATAATTTGAAGAGAAGAAGCTAAAAGTGAAACAAATAAGAAAATACCTTGGTAGATCTTATGACTCTTGACGTGGATGTGTGTTAACGAGTCATTTTCTCTGAATGCATCAGCTAGGATGAATACCTATAAGAAATGTTCAGTCTGCGAGAATGCAATGTGTGCTTTGTCGTGATTGACAGTTACTTGGGTCTATTTAGCTGTCAATATCAATATCATGAAACTGACAGAAAACTCATTTTGTTGTTTGAAAACATTCCAACATTTCAGGTGTGTTAAGCTTGGAAATGACAGTAATGGTGGAGGGGTAATTAAGACATCTCTTCCAGATGTGCTGACAGATAAAGTAGACTTCTTTTCTTGAAGGTTGATGGAGGATTTATTATTTAACTTTACAACTTAGCTATTGTAAAGAAATATTGCCTTATCTTATTCTTTAACAGCATCTAACGATTTCAAGATTGAGTAATTTAAATAATAATGAATAATTTTCTTACTAATAAATTTGGTAGTTAATATTTCTCAGTATAATTTGGACTCATGTGGATATCATATCATTTGTGCTCGATTTGTTGGAAAATTATTTTGATATTGTTCACAAGATGATGAAGGAGCTGAGCATGCATTATCACCTGTAGAGGAAATCCTGGCTGCCTTATTCACAAGACGACTTTGTAAGATGATTGTCATTTTCAATTTTTCTAAGCAGAAAAGAGCCTGAGACAAAAGGTCAGAGTTATACACAGGTGACAGACTTCTCAAAAAACTCCTTTTCAAGTAAAATTTTAGCAAATCTAGATTAATTAGTGTTTTCAATACAGGTATTTTCACAATTACAACAGTTATCAAATATCAAATATAGACAAATATAGACAGTTGATCACTTGTTCTCAAGTGATGGCATTGCTGGGATCAAGTTTGTTATTCTATCTAATGGATTTCAGCTCCAATATTTGGAAAGCTTTTCAAATGTATGGTCGCAAAGACTTTGCTTCAAAATTTCCAAGAGTGAGGTAGGCATAGATAATTTCAAATCTACTTTCACTATTACATTCAAGCTGAGAAGTCCATGTAAGCTCCGGATGTTTTGAGGTAAGAATATCAACCTCAAATGGGGTAAAAAGAACATGGACTGACTCCAGGGGCTGAAGTTCAGAGGTCATCACTTTCTTTTGTTTAAGTAACCTGGGCAGTATTTTCCCCATACACCCACAGACATGTTAAACTGATTCTTCATTGGATTTCACAGCAGTTTAATTTTTTTCCTTGGGACCTCCATGAGAAATGCAAGTATTCCCATTGAGAATGGATGCACTCTCACAAGGATGATCTACTCTGAATTTTTTATCCTAGTTAGAAGAGAGGCGAACCAAAAGGGTAAAAACATTGAATGTGCTGTTTGGTTTTCCTCTGGCCTGAAATGGCTGTTGACTTTTACATTTACAGTTCAAGTATGGAAATCCTCTTTATTTTGTTTGAAAGCAAAAACTGTATGAAATACTTAGATGTCAGTGCTTCTGTATTACAAAGCAGAAGTGACTTCTGAGTGTCCTGCTGCTTATTCCTTGATTGTGTAGAGATGGGAACCAGAGCAATAACATATAAGATGCATGGCCTTTGTTTGAGGGACAATGCTAGCAGGAGTGCTAAGCAGTATGTCCATTGCTGAAAGTCAAGAGTAAAGTCCTTCACTTGGCATTGTCACTATCTGAATATAACAATTACATATACATGTATACATTGCTTCCACTATTGACAATCACATCAGAGTTTCAGTGTTTGGCAAGAAGCAGGAAGGGTCAAGACCATCTTGTAGTGGTGACTCAGAACATCAGCAGAGACATGACCATCTAGGCACATAAGATTTATAAGGTTCCAAAGACCACAAAAGAAGCAGGATCACATCAAAGAGCCATGCTTCTCAAAGGGTATTTTATTTACTGATTTACTTTCTAGCTGACTATAGATTTTTAAAAAATATATAATATACTCTGATTAAGGTTTCCCTTCTCTCAAATTCTCTCCCCTTTCCTACCTACCAAAATCAACACACACTCTTTCCTTTTCTCTCTCATTAGGGTACTAATAGGCATCATAAAAATAGTAAAATGAAATTAGATGAGATAAAATAAGCAAAAGTTAATAGGGCAAAATAAGCAAAAAGAGGAAAAACTTCTAGAGAAAAAGTTCAAGAAGAATATGTAGACACAGAGACACATTCATTTACATGCACCAAAATAGCATAAAAACTAGAAACCATAATGTGTATGCAAATGATCTGAAAGAGAAAAGAATGAATGCAAGAAAGAGATAGAGAGAAGGATAGAGGGAGGGAGAGAGGGACAGAAAAAAGAAGGAAAGAAGGAAGGAAGGGAGGGAGGGAGAGAGGGAGGGAGGAAGGAAGGAAGGAAGGAAGAAAGAAAGAAAAGCAGGGAGAAAAGAATGAAAAAGAAAGGAATAGAGGAAGGAAGGAAGGGAAAAATGCCTTGATGATGTTTTTGAGACTAAGAACCTGTAAAGTACACTTGTGTTATCTAATGCTGGGCATGGACCTGACTTTAAGTGTACTTTAAATACCCTGTTAGACTCTGTTAGAAAAAGCTAAATTTTCATCTGTGAGTGCTTATCAATTGAATATAACTTTAGGTTGGGGATAGGTTTGTGCCTACTACCCCTCTCAGCTCTGGTAACCCATCAGGCCTAGACCTGTGTAGGTCCTGTGCATGCTGCCAAAGTCTCTGTGTGTTCATATGTGTGTCAGTCCTGTTGGGTTTAGAGGACCATGTTTCTTTGGTATCCTCCATGCCCTCTGACTCTTACAATCTTTCTACTACCTCTTTTTCAGAGCTTCCTGAGCTCTTAGGGGAGGGTGTTAATGGAGACATCCCATTTCGTACTGAATATTTCAAGGTCTCTCACTGTCTACCGACCAGGTCTGAGTTTCTACAGTTGTTCCTGTATTCTACAGGAGGAGGCTTCTATGATGACGACTGAGTGAAACACTGACTTGTGGATTTTGCAGAATGTCAATAGGAGTCATTTTCTCATGGTATATTCCTTTAGTAGAACAGTAGTATTTATTTTTCTTCTAGGACCCTGGCTTATTTAGTCTCAAGATGTTGGTTGCATGCAGTGTTGACAATGGGTGAGGAATTATCATGGAGTGAGCCTTAATTTCTGCAAGATATTGATTGGTTAGTACCACAGACTTTGTTGTTACTCTTATATTTCCTTGTCTTATAAGCAAATCACCCTTATAGATCAAAGAAAGAATTTGTAACTGGGTTAATGTTTACCTGTCTCCTTTGGTAGTGTGCAGAGAACTTCAAAAGTCATGTTAAAAAAGGAAAGGACAGTGAGGAATATGGTGGTCCAAGGATTTAGACATAGTAGTATTGCAAACCAGTTTTAGAGTTCATTTCAAATGATAAGTTCATACAAGTGAAGGCAGTAAAGAAAATGACAGGAAATTAGTAAGTAGCCATGGAAGCTTGAAAGGGATTTATGGAATAGAAAGAGTTAAATTGGGATGAAGGTGGCTGGTAGTGTAGAGAAAGGAATACAGGGAGAGACAAATAATTTTGCAGACTTTTAAAACGTCATATGGAAACCTACCTATATTGCCCTAGAAGCTTCTTTAAGAATATTACTCTCTCTCTCTATCTATCTATCTATCTATCTATCTATCTATCTATCTATCTATCTATCTATCTATCATCTATCATCTATCTATTTAAATATAGTTATCTTAAAAGGAACAACAATAACTCTACTAGGTACTTCATATTACCAAATGAAAAGTCAAGAATGGGTTTTCTCTCTTTATGTTTTCGGACAGTGAGATCCCATAGGTCTCCAAACTCCATTTTCATTGTTATTGTTTACCATCCAGACTAGACAGTAAGGTCCTATTGCTACAGACATAAGTACTTTAATCACAAATCATAGGACTATCAAGCTGGTACTGGCTGTGAAGTTTCATCCCTACTGTTCTAACACTCAGGGCAGTGGAAGGGGCTGTGCACGCTACCAGAGGAAAAAATTAATCATAAATATTATTCAGTTGTGAACCTTGCAAGTTATAATAATGACTGGCCTGTCAATATATGCCTGCTGTACAGTAGTGGTGTAAGCATCATCAGAGTAATCAACTATTTGCCAATGAAATCTAAGACCTACTATGCAAGTTGAAGTCCATTACTGGCACCATTGTTAAACAAAGAACCTGTGGCTAGATAGGTCAGAGACCTAAAGAAAAAGCCGACAACTAGTATGCTGTTTAATGCACACATTATTAAAATGACATATAATGACTTATTATTATACCCATTTATTAATTAATCTCTTAACCCTCATCAGAGAAGCTATCCATTCTTATATTGGTTGACACAGACATACAATTGACAAATTTGCAGAGAATAAGGGACTTCTTAAAGGTCAGTCTTTAATTGAAAATTGATGTTACAGCCTCTCCTCCCAAGGCTCAGGGATCATTGGAGAAGAAACCATGGAATGACTGTAACAGCTGGAGGCAGTGAATGAATACAAGGATACAGTGTCACCAGACACAACAGGGCAGATGCACATAGAAACCCACAGAAGTTGTAGAGACAGAATGCACCAGCCCCATGCAAACTCAATCTAAATAAATCCCAGCATGGAGACAGGAAGTGGATATGAAGCCTTACCCCTAGTCAGTGAGCTACGGGCAACTGATAGCAGTTGGGAAAGGGGAATCAATTTTCTTTATGAGTATTGCTACTGGTAGGATGAGCACATATCAGTGGAAGGCCTCAAATCCATGAATATGCATGTCAGTGAAAGACCACAATTCCATGAATACCCATTTCAGTGGAAGACCACAAATCCATGAATATGCATGTCAATGGAGGTCACAATGCCATGAATATGCATTTCAGTTGAAGACCTCAAATCCATGAACACACATTTCAGTGGAAGGCCTTAAATTGATGAATACACATTTCAGGGAGGCCACAAATCTGTGATTACCAAAAAGTACAAATTGGACTGGAAAGATTAAAAAAAAAAAAAAGACATGAAGTTTGGTGACTAGGGATCCTTGAGAAGTTAGGAAAGAGTATGAATATGATCAAAATTCACTGCATAAAATTTTCAAAGAACTAATTAAAAAGAAAAAAATGAAAAGAAATCATCACTGATAGGACAATATTGCATATGCAGTTCTGAAAATAATGTATTGTTTAAGAAATAACCTATATTTTATGATTTTATGAAACATAATTTAGATTTGTCCTCTTTTATTTAAAGCACTTCTCATCAAACTAATGAAGCAAATGCCAACCAACAGACAAAGTAGTGATGTGCTGGAGAACAGTATTAGAGATATCTATATGGGAAAATGAAATCTATAAAGTTAAACAGTATCTAAAGTTAACTTCCAGGTTAAAATTTTGGTGGCTAGTAAATAAAACTTTTTCATACTAACTTTTTATTCACTTATACTTCTTCACAGTATTTTAGTTCCATTTTATCATTACTCTGGACCTCAGAGATGTAGGAAATATATGGCTTTCAAATTCACTTTTTATATTGCTTGCTGTGATGAAGTATACATACGGACAGTCTAAGTCTATGTACATGTTCTTGTATGTAAATGCGTGTGTGTGTGTGTGTGTGTGTGTGTGTGTGTGTGTGTATTAATGCAGGTGCTTGTCTGCGTGGCAATCAGAGACTGATGCCAGGTGTCTTTTTATCATTCTGTATTTTGTTTTAAGATGATCTCTTGCTGGATCTTACCACCTTGGTGAGATGATCTAGCCAGCAATCACTGGGTATCCCCTTGTTTCTGCCTCAGCAGTGCTAGGATTGCAGGCACAAGCCAACATAGTTGGCTTCTTACGTACGTGCTAGGAAGCCAGATCAGGCTGTTGAAGGTCTCAGCAAGTACTTTTCTGATGAAGCCATCTTTTCTGTTCCAATTTTGTTCTTTAAGTTCAGGGGTCTTTATTATTTCATTTACTTCATAAGATAACTTTTAACCAAGAGAAATTCAGACAGGAAGACTGTATTCCTTCACTACCTCTTAGAGTTATCAACTCTAAGTATAAAGAAATATTGAACCAGTGGGAAGGAGCTATAATTTTATGAATATTAAAATTTATTTGATTTCGAGACAGAAAAACAGTGTGCTTTTGCTTACAATGAAAATGTTACAGGTATTAATGTGTCACATTAGAAAATGTTTGTCTTTGGACTATTTTATTCAACGTTTCCAGTTCAATACAATTTGTCATTCCTATTTAGGACAGAGATCACCATTTTCTTCTCTAGGAGAAGCAAAGATACCTTTCTAATATAAACTACAATATTGATGAGAAAATTAAACATCTGCTTTATTGCTTGAGGCATGTAGTACAAGTAAGCATTTCTCGTCAAGAAATTATATTCATGTATTCAGTCATTCTTACAAAACTCCTCAAGAATCAATCAATGGTAAGATATTTTTGATTTGGGCTCTCTTGTTTGTAACAAGATTGGGCAGCCTGATAAAGTAAATTCTAGGTAAAATGGAAAGCAGTTTTGCCCTAGAGAAAAGTGTGAGCTCCCAGGGTCACTGGATCTGCTGCTTTTCAGGAGTTCAACACTTCATATAACAGCCATGGTTCATGTCATGTACATGATAGAGTTCAACATTTGCATTAATAAACCTTGATTTAGAAACCTGGGCAAAGCTTTTTTTTTTCTTTTTACAATATATATCATCTGTGTCTATCTTTACAACTGCAACAAAACAGTATTTAAAGAAATAAAACTCGAGGACTTTTTACTTCTGAGTAGATCATCTTCATGTTTAAATCGTTAGAAATCTTAGGCAGGTCTCTCCCATTTCACTGCCCATGATGGGCATTTTCGACGGGAAATTTTTGAACATTGTTGGCAGGCATTGACTTTTTAGTTCAAATTAGATAGTTCACTCATTGATTTTTACTGCTGAAGAAAATCTGTTATGGGATTCACAGTGTGTTTTGCTAAAGATATATCCTAATGTTTAATTAACCCACTAGATAATTTTTGTTTTCATGCTGTTTTAGTAAATATTTAATTTGTGTTCATTTTAAAATTCACAATGTAATCTTTTCCAATCTTTCTATTTGCTGACCCAAAATAGTAAAGGCTAGAAAATGCCACAAATTTCACACATGCCTTTTTGACATATTAAGATATATTTTATTGGGTGTAGTGTTAATTCTGTCATGAGTATATATTTCTAATTATTTATTAATTAAGATTTAGTCAAGTATCTATACTCTTCCTACAGTCAAGGTAGAAAGTTAAAGCAGACACTATAGAAAGTTATGGTAGTAAAAATGAATGAGCTTGCCTTCTTGATCCAGATAGCCGTAGAAACTGACCTTTTTGGGAAGGACTGGGGGAATTTGACCAAGGACTCATAACTAAAACAGAAAATTAATATAATTATATCTAAAGTGTCACAACATAAGATATTATTTCAATGACAAAATGAAATTGTGTTTGATGGAACATATATACACCTTCAGATTTAAACTCAAAATTTAAATACTTTGATGTAATAGGATCCAAAGTCCGCTTCTACAGTTGTAGTAACCACATCACATTTCCAAGACTTTTGATGTCTTCTGCTTGATACCTACCATATAGGACAGCCCAGGTCAAATTCTCAAAGAAGATACATTGAGTTCAGCGCTATTCTTAAACCACATCTTACTTTGTCATTTCCTTCTTCCTTCCTTCCTCCCTCCCTCCCTCCATCTCTTCCTCCCTCCTTACTTTCTTCCTTCCTTCCTTCATTCCTTCCTTCCCTTCCTTCCATTTCTTCCTCCTTTCTTCCCCCTCCCTCCTTCTCTCCCTTCCTCCCTCTTTCTCTCACTCACTCCATCCTTCGCTTTTTTTTAATCTCCCCCCTTTTGTGTATATGATTAAGGAGATACATACATGCTGCAATATGCTCCTAGAGGTCAAAGGACAAGTCGGTGGAGTCAGTTCTCTCTGCCATGTGAGTCCTGTAGATTGAATTCTGGTTCTCAGGTCTAACAGTTGGCATCTTTACTTATTGTATCAACCCACCTATATAGAAAAATTTATTTTTGATAATCTAATGTAAACATCTCACATTTAACTTTAAAAAATTTGTATGGCTTTAAATTGTACTGTGTCTTCTGGGAATCTTACTATGACAGGCACAGGTCATTACATTTCATTACTATATCTTAGGAAGGATTTTTACATGCATTTTACATGCACATCCACCCATCGAATCTTCTTGTGGGCCTCTCCGGTTACTTTTGACAGTACTTTTGTACTTACAGTTAATGGAAACTTGAGTCCAATATCTACTTGTCAGAAAAGGAGAATCAACCAGACAGGATGAAAGATTTTAAAAACGGGACTTCTCATATCCAGTAGCATAAGTAGTACTCACATTGCGAGTTTTGTAAAATGACTGAGCTCCGTTTACAAATCAATGTATGTTGTTTCATCTTTCTCATCTAGCAGCTTGTGTCCTATTCAATGAATGTGCCTTAACTGCCCCATCAGACACTGGAGCCGGTGCACTGAGGCACAGTTTGGTTCAGATATGGTGTACAAAATGACAGCTTACAGAAGGCTCTATCTACACTTACCTCACAGACTGAAGTAGAATCAGTACATTTAGAGAGTTGAAGACATAACTGAAATGGTTCTGTACTGAATTTTGAGAAAAGTCCTTCAGCAACTGAGGCTCTTTCTCAACATTCCCCATAAATGTGAGAAAACCATGTAGGGGGAACATGTGAATGTAACATGATAGCCACAGAATTATTAAATGTTTCTGTGGTCAAGGGAAAGAGAGCTCTTATTTTCTGCTTATTTATTAGTGCTTATCTAAGATCTTTTTAAATATAATTCATGACAGTTTTGATCCGAATTTTTTTCTGGGCACAGTAAATTAAATATACCCACCAAGCACCTTGGCACCTTGTCTCCTTATTGTTTGGCCTACATGTCAAACCCAGAGTTACAACCTGCTGCTTATCATGAAATGTGAGCAGCTTCCTTTTCCTTTAGATCAACACATATAATAGACTGTATCAGCCCAGCCACAAAAAGGAAGAATTTCTTTTTGTCTTTGTGATGTCTGCAGCACCCTGCCTGTGGTTTGCATCACAGTCTATTTCCCGCTAACTTAACAATTTAGCTGGTTCTTTATTTCCTGTTTTTTTTGTGGAGCTATTTTGCTGTATTGACAGAATATTTTCAACTGTTTCTCCAAATCTGTGCCATGGCTCTAGAGGAAGCCAGGATCCATAAAATCTGCAATAAGAAAGTTAATGCATCAGCAAACGTCCTTAGTAAGAGGCCCCAGGGAACAGGCTAACCCAGGGAAGCATAGGCTATTGTCTTTAGAAACTATCCTGACAAAATAAAGAGAAACCTTAAACTGAGCTGGAAAATGATTATAGAAATCCAGGGTTCCAAATAATTATAATTGGGAAAATATGTAAGTGCATTTTTATAGAGTTTATGAATAATAATTATTTATATAAAGATCATTTTTCTGAATGACAGCACCTTAGGTAGATCGCTATGTCTTTAATTTATGACCCTTCTTTACCAAGGCTATGAATTATTCTGAAAGAGTAATATAAATTCTTTGAAAAGCAAAATAAATCTCTCTCAGAGCACCTAGATTAAGTGGTCTTTTAGCAAAGAGGACAGTTTATCATCCAAATCCGTTTCATTTTGCCACTTTTTCAAGGCTAGTCTATGATCCAGGAACAAGACTATCTTTCTTATATCACCACAGAAGTAGGTAGAAACCTCCAACACATATGACAAAATTAATTTCCATTTCCCCTCTTTAATTTTGTTGTTTACATAAAATAATACTATTTGTTAAGGTATAATAAGGCAACATTAGTATAAAAGGATGGTGGGTTGGTCTTAGCTGTCTAATCTACTAATGTTTTATATGTCATATTTTTCAAAGATATAAGAGAGTTTAATAAGCATGAGTTGAACAGACATTTAAGCCAAACAATGGGAAATTGCAAATACTGTTCATATTTAAGGTAGGGACATAAGGCAGACCTAACAAAGGCAAGGAAAAAGGATATTTATTTTTCATTTTTGTATTTCTTTTTTTCCATTATATGTAAAAGGTTAAAAATGAGTAAGAATGTATAGCAAGAGAAACAAAAATAAAGACAAAATAAAGTCAGAATTACAGAACTCTGTGCAGCTACACAAATATTAGAATAAATTTAAGACATACATGAGTAGAGATTTATTTGGAAACTATGTGTCTGATAAGGGATTATTTTCCAGAATACATAGGGCTTCAACAACTTAAAAACAGATCTACTATGGGACTGGAGCAATGACTCAGCAGTTGAAAGCAGTAGCCGCTCCTCCAGAGGATCCACGGTTGATTCACAGCACCCACATGGCAGCATATCATTGTCTGTGACTCCAAGTCAGGGAACCTCTCCTCACCTCCAAGGGTACTGTTTGCATATGCTACACAGCCAGACATGCTGGAAAAAAAAACTAGTAATATTAAAAATTAAAAAAGACAAAATAATTCAACTGAAAGTTAGCAAGATAATTGTGCAGATAGTTCTCAAAGAAGATATGCAAGCGGTTCTGGTATGATGTAAATATTCAACATCACTATATTTCATCAATATGTAGATTAACTAATATGAACTATATCAGGCAGGGTGGTGGTGGCACATGCCTTTAATCCCAGTACTTGGGAGGCAGAGGCAGGTGGATCTCTGAGAGTTCAAGGCCAGCCTGGTCTACAAGAGCTACTTCCAGGACAGGCTCCAAAGCTACAGAGAAACCCTGTCTTAAAAAAGCAAAAAAAAAAAAAAAAAAAAAAAAAAAAAAAAAAAAAAAAAAAAAAAAAAAAAAAAAAAAAAAAAAAAAAAAAAAAAAAAAAAAAAAAAAAAAAAAAAAAAAAAAAAAAAAAAAAAAAAAAAAAAAAAAAAAAAAAAAAAAAAAAAAAAAAAAAAAAAAAAAAAAAAAAAAAAAAAAAAAAAAAAAAAAAA